>JAODAL010013632.1:0-90504 GCA_025379985.1 Phyllomedusa bahiana | reverse complement strand
GTATTATTTAAAAACCAGGTTTTCGTCGCCACACCTTTGGGCCCGCGACCAAATGGAAGCTGGGGGTCTGTCAGGCATGATCATGAACACTAGCACCTGCAATTTTACACCTTGTTATCCAGAATCTTGATTTCTGTATATCTTGTTCCATCCAGTATTGTCTTGTCTAGCAGTCAGTGTGTTAATTCCTGAAGTACTTGTATCTCTTCAGTTATTGTTATTGCTTGTTTCTTACTGTGTTTAGTCTTGGTTGTATCTGGGTTCTAGAGTCCTTTTGCTTGTGCCAGTTGTAGCTTAGGGATATCAGTAGGAATATTTTCAGGGGCAAAGAGGGTCAGGGATGTCTGGTGTTAGCTTCAACATTAAGGAATGAAGTAGAAAAAGTTTTAGGGATAATTAGCTAGAGTCGTTCTTATTTGTAGCTGCTCATCAAGACTAATTTTTTTTGTGTTGTCACCTTCATCCGTGTCATTACCTTTGTCTGCCTTATCATCCGTCAAATTCTGCTATCTTATGGTGAGTTTTTGATACATTCTTTCCTACCACTATCCTACCTATTCTTTTCCTACCTATTCTTTCCTATTTGACTCCATTGAATTTCTGGGAGTATCTGAGTACTATGAGCCACTGTTAGGCCTCAGGAAATTCAACTGCTATAGGTGAAGCCACATTCTGCAGTAATTGACAAGTACCTTTCAGCATTGTTACAATCACTTGTTATTCTGTCTTTGACTGTGTCTTATGAGTACTGTAGTTATGTTATGGTCTGCTGTGATGGTGGGTGGTGGCACTCTTGCCTTGTTAAAAAAAAAGTTTCCTGCATACTCACTGTACTGTACATGGCTTTATTTATATCAAAAACTTGCTTTTGGTGCTATATTTATGTTCTGATCTCAATTATTATGCTGTATTTATGTTATTAATTGAGTTCTTTTACATTTAGCATGATTCTCATACTGTATTTGTACTTAAAACTTTTTTCATTTTGGGGGAGTGACAGACTGAAATTTTGCTACGCTGTGCTGCACATTCTACACAATACTTGTAACTTTACACTCTTAAATTAATATACTATAGGATGCATCCTCTACGTCTAGAGGAAAGAAAGTTTCTGCATGGACATATAAAAGATACTTTACTGTAAGAGCAGTGAAACTGTGGAATTCTCTGCCAGAACAAACTTGTGATGGTAAACTCACTAATAGAGTTCAAAAAGGGTCTGGTTGCATTTCTAGGATGCAATAATAAAACAAGTTATAGTGACCAGGATTCTGGAGAAGAGTTGTTGATCCAGGGTTTTTTTTTTCCAAATGCCAGATTGAAGTGGAAAATGAATTTTTTCCTCTAAAATGAGGACAATTGGCTTCCACCTTGTGAGGGTTTTTGCCTTCCTCTGGATCAACACTATAGGAAAAAGGCTGAACTGGATTTATGTTTGATTTTTTTTCAGCTTTACAAGTTATGTAACTACTACACTCACCTATGGAACTGAATGTGCACATATAGGTCCATAAGTGTGAGTGTAATGTATTGAGTATAGACATGCATTTATAGTGGGTCAAACCAGTTTAAATGATAATGATGGAGATGCACCAGTCTTAATAATTTATAGAAAATAACTGATACATATAATACTACTAATTTACATTCCATATTAATACATGGTGTGAGGAACATGTAACTTCACTCAAAATTCACTCTCAGTTGTTACAGAAATCAGAACAGTCACCTAAGCTCCCATACTGCTCAACACATGTCATTGAAGAAACACCCAATTAAACAAAAGACAAATTCCCTCAATTTAGATGCAAGGCCTGTCAGCTCCCAATCTAGATAGGGAAGCAGCCCCAGCAGGGAGCCTGAGCCTCAAAGGATCCTCAGTAATCTTGTTAGCACCTGGTCATGGCCAAGGTGGACATGTGCTCTGAGACACAAAGCGTCAAAGGAGATTTATCAGACAGTGGTGCAAAAGTTCCATAAAGAATTATGGAATAACCCTATGTCACAGGCACACTCCATTTTATTATATTGAGATATGAAAGCTCCCCACATGAATAGCTTTCACTCCCTCGCTTGTAGGACTCGTGGGCAGGCAGAAACGTAAAACTGGTACCAGGAACAGAGCAGCAACCCAGTGTTTGGTACCCAGTCGTAGCTTGGACCCATCCAGTTCTGATGGTACCAAGTGCACAAAGCTGCGGCATTGCCCTGCTGCGATATGATCCGTTTCATGTCTGAAGCCAAAAACAGCATGGCTTTGGAGGGAAGAGAGTGTAGCCCATCCCAGGGGCATGAGAGGGTGTGACAGGAGGTGTGAAGAGGGTGTGACCTGGGATGCCCCAGTATGGTTAAAAATTTGAGCCCACCTGGGCCCAGTGTTGTCTCTAATGGACAGGAGGCATATGAACCAGCATGCCAGGAGCATCCACACAAGACCAGTGGGCCACATTACATAAGGTAACTAGATACATATTGCTTTCTTTTTCTGTACCCATGCCCTTTTGTATTTTCACCTCTGCCCAATAAATGTATAGCTGTATCCCTGTGTATGTATTGTTGTCTAGTGCACTCACAGGGTGAATAAATATTTAAACTTTGATACTGAGCTGGTCTTTTGTCTTCATCGCCCCAATTCCACATGTCTGTTTTCTCGGTCTCAAATATGTCGCTACCCAACTCAGGTTCCTTGCCTGTTATGAGTTTGTAACGGACTCCAATAAACAGTGGTGATAATCAATATTCGTAACTCCTCTGTTATTAAATCAGAAACAATTTTTATTGCTCATAAAACTTATAATAAAGGCAATAGTGGTAGCGTAAGCATAACATTTTGATTAGACTAAATATCATGCGGTCATTATACTTTCTTTGTTAAGCATACTTGCATTAGATGCGGCAGCAGCATTCTGCATAAGGTTTATCACGCTCCTTAGTAACAAAGCTACTGATAAACCTTATGCAGAATGCTGCTGAATGAAACCGTATCCGGCTGACCTTGCATACCCCTAATCAGGCTGTAGATCCTTGAGTGGGCACAGTCTTCCTGACACATGTTTTTTTTTTTTTTTAATATTGTAACTTCACTTATACTACAACAAATACAGTCTACTTGATTGTATCAGCTAAATGTCCTAAGGAGTGCTCTCTATGTAGGTGGAACAAGTTAATAGCTTAAAAAGAGAAATCTTCACACAAAATGTAAACAATCTATATTTTTTTTTTATTGCTGGCTTTGTTTGTTTTTTTTTTCATTCTAACATGTTTCACTTATTGTTGGACTAACTTTTAATTGGTTTTACCTATCCATGTTATTTGGAGACAGTATTCCAATGGCACATAGTGCTTTACATTAGTAAGAAATATTGATCCATACAATCCTGATTTATTTGTGAAAAATATCAAAATGTCGTAAAAATTTGAAAAATGTGGACCACAATAGATACTACCAAGAAAATATAACTTAACATTAATATCCCTGATTCTGTTGTCTTTAGAGATATCCAATATGTAGCCCTAGTGTATTTGACTCAACCACAAGCTTCAGAGTAGGATTAGCAGCTACTGGAGTCATATTTTAATTAGGATACATTTAGGTACCATTTCACGTTTGCAGGCATTCAAAGGTGTTAAACTTAATAAACACCCCTAAAAAGACCACTAAAAACTACATCCCTTCAGGAATATATCTAGGGTTGTAGTGAATATATTGACACCAGAGTTGTTTCACAGATTTTTTTTTAGCATTAGGCTATGAAAATGGAAAATATTTTTTTCCAATAATCTGCAGTTTTAGCTGAAAATGTTTTACTTTCACAAGGAATCCTGGAAAAAAAACACCCTAAAATGTTTTACGCAATTTCTTCCAAGTTCAGCAATACCCTCTATGTAGGTGTAAACTGCTGTTTGGGCACATAGCAGGGCATATTAGGGAGGGAACACTATTTGGTTTTTGGAACACAGATTTTGGTGATTGCCATGTCACATTTGCAAAGCCTCCAAAGTACCAGAACAGGTGAATTCACCCCAATTTGGATTCAACACCCCTCTTGGATCTCATCTAAGGTTGTATTGTGCATTTTGGGAGCACGTGTTCCATACTTTTTTTTAGCATTGGCCAGAAAAAATGGGGGGAAAAAAGTGCAAATCTGCCATTGTTTTTTGGGCTTCATTTTTACAGAGTTCACTGTGCGGTATAAATGGTATGATAACTTTATTATGCAGGTCACTACAATTACAGCAACATCAATTTTCTATAGTTTTTTATGTTTTACTACTTTTACACAATAGAAATGCATTTGCAAAGAATTGTGTTTATAGTCTGACAGTCATAACTTTTGTATTGTTATGGGTATCCCCACTACCCATGTGGCAGGTTGCACTCACAACTCAAGTCCCGGCACACTATAATCACTCACCTCGCTTCCCGTCTTCTCCCGGTAGCTGTCAAGCTCACCCCCACTTCCTAGGACATGTGCGCGACAGCTCTGCTAGAATGCCGGTGAGTGGTCATCGCCGGGCTCTGACCCTATTTAACAGTGACATTTCCGCTTCAGTTCTCCTGTGCCTACTGAGAAAACAAATATAGTGTTGTTCTTTTTCCTTCCATGTATCGTTCCAGTTACCTAAATCCTTCGACCACAAATCTTTGTCGCCTATCCTGACCTTCCTACCTTACCCCGATTACGAGCTTGCTTCACGATTCCTTACCTTGAGGGCACCTTGGCCACAACCACAAGCAAATGACATCAGGGTTAGCGACCTGGTGGGACTCCCGCCGCAGCAAGCCCAACCTGCCTTGCGGTTAACAATGGGACCCACTTAGACTCCATGGCATGGCTTACACCACCGTTTGTGGTGGTCCAGAGGATCGACTACTTCTGCCGTTACATGCATTTCTATATATGAAGCTGTTTAAAGGCTTGTTTTCTACAGGATAGACATTTTCCTTAGTACAATTTTAGGGTTCATAGGATACTTTGAACGCTTTTTATCGATGATTTTGGGAGGCAGGATGAATAAAAATACAACAATCTTGGCGGTGTTTTGCTGCTTTTACATAATAAAAACACTTTTATGTAAAAAAAAAAAAAAAACATTTTTTGCATCACGATAGCTTAGAGCCATAACTTTATTATTCTATATACAGAGCTATATAGGGGCTTGATGTTTTTATTAATACCATTTTGAGGGTAAAATGACTTTTTGATCACCTTTGAATCCATTTTTTAGGAAGCAGGAGCAGTATGAAGAAAATACTGCAATTCAGGTAGTTTATTTGTTTTTACAGTGGTCATCGTGCGGTATAAATAACATGTTTGTTTTACTCTGTGGGTTGATACGGTTACAGAAATACCAAATTTATATAGTTTTTAAGTTTAAATAGTTTTTTCATAAAGTGTTTTTATTTCTGTAAAACAATATATGCATCATTTTCTTCTCATAGCCATAACTTTTTTTTCCGTAAACGAGTTGTGTAAGAGTTTTAATTGGAACCATAATGGTTATTTATATACACTTCTTGATTGCTTTTGATTCCATTCTACTGTATGTGCAGTGGGATGCACAAAAATTGCAATTCTGTCTTTTTGTTTTTTGACTGTGTTCATCATGAAGGCTAAATAACTTGACATAATTATAGACTAGAGGCGACATGTATGAATCTCGCCACGTCGGGGCGCACCTTTCCGCCGGTTTTCCGGCGAAATTTGTGCCTGATTTATGTCGGCACTGGGTTGCGCTCATACATACTATGTAAAGTCCGCCGCGCCTTGCCAGTGTTTGGGGCGCAGTGCGGGACTTAGGCGCAGTGCGGCGCTGCGCCTATGATTCGCCGCCCTAGGGTAGTGCACTAATAAATAACATGTGAAGGCCGCCGCGTCTCGCTAGTGTGTGGGGCACAGTGCGGGGACATGGGCGCAGTGCGGCGCTGCGCCAAATATTCGCCGTCCGAGGAGGTGCGCTCATATATGCGGGGAAAAGTGCCGAAGATGTGTTCCGTTTCGAGACAGGCTGGAAAACAGCGAGAAATCATTAAAGATGTCCGTGCGGAGTATGAAAATAAAAAAATCGCCTTATAAAGCTGGAAAACATTCTCGAGAAAGAGCCTCAACCTCAAAAATAAAAATACAGAAAAAAAATCACTTTCCAAAAATCTAGAACGGCGCAATATAAAGAAATAGGATATGGAAAATTGGCCGGGAAATACAGTAATTCAAATTCTGAACTAGCTATTCTCATTGGTCGGCAGAAACCGGCCAATCAGAATAGGATGCGACAGTGAGAACATTTTAAAACTATGGAGAACTATGACCAATCAGAATCAAAGGCAGGACAGTTTCAAAATACATGTAAAAAATGCAGAAAAGAGCTGATTGGCTGAGCTAGGGCGGGGGCTTGGCTATCTTGGCCAATCAGAATAGGAGCGACAGGGACCCATTATAGCCTTATGGAGAAGTTTGAACCAATCAAGATCAAAAGGCGGGACAGTTCAAAATACAGTAAAAATGCAGAAAAGAACTGAAAGGTTGAGCCTAGCAGGGCCTTGCTACCCCGGCCCATCAGATGCGCAAGCTACTTTCCATTGTAGTCCTTGGAGAGATCGACAGCAATGGATATCCGCTCTCAGCGCCGTGCAGCATTTGAGTATGATTAAAAAATATATTTATAAGTTGTAAAAATATTCTCTGTAAAAGAGCTGAAACCTTCTATAAACATAAATAAATTAAATCCCGAACCATGCGTTTGTTGCCGAGAACGGCGCTACATCGGGACTTGGGATCTAGAGAATTGCCGTGAAAACACAGTATTTCAAATTGTTTTAAGCTCTTCTGATTGGTCGGCAGAAGCCAGCAATCCAGAATAGGACGACAGTGACCCATTCTAACCTATTGAGGAGTATTGACCAATCAGAATAGAGCAACAGGGACCACATTATAAACATAGAGAATGGGCGAATTTCCCGAATTAGTTTCGTTCACTTCGCCGAATTTGTCTCGTCAAAAAATAACTTCCGTATCCGAGATTACTTTGGCACGAATCACGTTAAAAAACAGCTATTTCCAGGTGCACAGAGCCTGCAGGGTGCAGTAGAACGTTGTGCCATGCTTAAATATGCAGAGGGAGGCTTTGTTTGGTCCTTCATACAATGTTGTTGTTTTAGTATGACACCACAGAGTACTGCCGCCTATCTTAGAATCGACTTCACTATAAAATTCCCCTGGGCACTATAAGAGGGCAAAACGACCAAAAACTGAAGCGGGAATGTTGCCTGATAAAGTCATGCCAGAGAAAGCTGGAAAAAAAACAAGCTGAGAGCTCAGGTGGCAACATTCGTGACAGAGTGTGAGGTGACGGCTGCTAGCCACAGCGAGCATGTAGGTCAGACAGTAGCACAATGACATTCTGGAGGTGGCAAAAACAGGAATAGGTCACAGAAGTGGCACAATGACACAGTGTGGAGGTCACGAAGCAGCAGCAGCATGAGGTCAGACATGGCACAATGACAGAGTGGTAAGGTCACGGCATCAGCCACCAGCAGCAGCATGAGGTCAGACAGTGCACATGACACAGGTGTTAATCACGGCAGTCAGCCACAGCAAGCAGTCATGAGTCAGACAGTGGCCACAATTGACACAGTGTGTTAGGTCACGGCAGGGCATCCACAGCAGCAGCATGAGGTCAGACTGTGCAACAATCACATTCTGGAGGTGGCAAAAACAGATAGGCCACAGAGTGGGGACAATGACACAGTGTGTAGTCACAGCAGCAGCCACAGCAGCCAGCATGAGGGTCAGACAGTGGGCACAATGACACAGTGTGTAGTCCCACCGGCAGCAGCCACAGCAGCAGCAATGAGGGTCAGACAGTGGCACAATGACACAGTGGCGTAGGTCCGCGGCAGCAGCAGCATGAGGTCAGGCAGAGGCACAAAGACATTCTGGAGTCACCAAAACAGGAGTAGGCCACAGAGTGGGAACAATGACACAAGTGTGTAGGTCACAGCAGCAGCCACAGCAGCAGCAATGTAGGCCAGACAGATGGCACAATGACCATTCTGGAGGTGTGCAAAACAGGAAGTATCACAGAGTGGCACAATGCCACATGTGGTAAGGTCACGCAGCATCAGCATGAGGTCAGACAGTGGCAGAATGACAACAGTGTGGTAGGTCCACAGGCACAGCCACAGCAGCAGCATGAGGTCAGACAGTGGCACAATGACACAGTGGTTGTAGGTCACTGGCAGCAGCACAAGCAGCAGCATGAGGTCAGACAGTGCCCAATCACATTCTGGAGGTGGCAAAAACGGAGTAGGCCACAGAGTGGGACAATGACACAGGTGTGTAGGTCCGCAGCAGCACCACAGCAGCAGCATGAGGTCCAGACATGGCACAATGAACAGTGTGTAGGTCACTGCAAGCAAGCCCACAGCAGCAAGCATGAGGTCAGACATGCAACACATGACACAGTGCGTAGTCACGCAGCAGCAGCATGAAGGCAGCAGTGTCACAATGACATTCTGGAGGTGCAAAACAGGAATTAGGTAAACAGATGGCACAATGACACAGTGTGGAGTCCACGCAGCAGCAGCTTGAGAGTCAGACAGTGGAACAATGACCAGAGTGTTAGTTCACGGCATCAGCCACAGCAGCAGCAAGGGTCAGACAGTGGCACAATGACACAGTGTGTAGATCACGCCATGCAGCACAGCAGCAGCATGATGTCAGACAGTGCACAATGACACAGTGTGTTAGTCACTGGCAGCAGCCCACAGCAGCAGCATGAGGTCAGACAGTGGCACAATCACATTCTGGATGGTGGCAAAAAACAGGAGTAGGCCACAGAGTGGGACAATGACACAGTGTGTGGTCACAGCAGCAGCCACAGCAGCAGCCAATGAGGTCAACAGTGCACAATGGAACACAGTGGGTGTAGGTCCACGCAGCAGCCACAGCAGCAGCATGAGGTCAGACATGGCACAATGACACAGTGCGTAGGTCACGGCAGCAGCACATGAGGTCAGGCCAGTGGCAACTATGACATTCAGTAGGTGGCAAAAACAGGAGTAGCCACAGAGTGGGACAATGACAGAGTGTGTAGGTCACAGCCACAGCCACAGCAGCAGCATGAGGTCAGACAGCGGCACAATGAACATCTGGTAGGTATCAAAAACAGAATAGGTCCCACAGAGTGGCCTGGATTTTGGGGGGGGGGGGGGGGGTTATTTTTGGATTTTATATATAATGTTTTTGGGGTTTTTTTTGGGTATGGTCTATGTGGATAGGATGATATATTGTGGTATGTATGGGATGTTTGGTATATGTGGTTGTTAAATGATATGAAACAGAAGCAGCATGAGGTAAGACAGTGGATAAATGAAAGTGTGGTGTAGTAACGCAGAAGCAATGATGAAGCATGTGGTAAGACAGTGGAACAATGACACAGTGTTAAGGTCACGGCCAGAAGCCACAGCAGCACATGAGTTCAGTCCAGGGCCCAATTCAATTCTGGAGGTGCTAAACAGGAGTAGGGAAACTGAGTGGGACAATGACACAGTGTGTAGTCGCAGCAGCAGCCACAGCACACATGAGGTCAGACAGTGCCAATGAACAACAGGTTGGTAGGTCACGGCAGCAGCACAGCGCAGCATGAGGTCCAACAATGGCACAATGACACAGTGCTAGTCACGGCAGCAGCAGCATGAGGTCAAGCAGTGGGGCCACAATGGGACCAGTCGGAGGGGGCAAAACTGATAGGCCCACAGAGTGGGACAATGGCACAGTGTGTAGGCACAGCAGCAGCCACAGCAACAGCATGAGGTCAGACAGTTTGGCCATCAATGAACACAGTGTGGAGGTCATCAGCAGCAGCCACAGCAGCAGCATGAGGTCAGACAGTGCACAATGAACACAGTGTGTAGTCACGGAGCAGCAGTCTAGTCAGACAGTGGCACAATGACATTCTGGAGGTGGCAAAAACAGAGTAGCCACAGAGTGGGACAATGACAATTGGGTGTAGGTGCCCACGGCAGCAGACACAGCAGCAGCATGAGGAGTCCAGACAGTGCACATCACATTCTGGAGGTGAGCAAAAACAGAGTAAAGGTGGGGCCACAGACTGGGGACAATGACACAGTGTGGAGGTCACGGCAGCAGCCACAAGCGAGCAGCATGAGGTCAGACAGTAAGCTCAATCACATTCTGAAGTGGCAAAAACCCGGAGTAGGCCACAGAGGGGACAAATGACACAGTGTAGACGGGTCACGGCAGCAGCCACAGCACAGCATGAGGTCAGACCGTGGCACAATGACCACAGTGTGAGGCACGGCAGCAGCCACAGCAGCACATGAGGTCAGACAGTGGCACAATGACACAGTGTGTAAGGTCACGGCAACAGGCACACAGCAGCATGAGGTCAGACAGTGGCACAATAGACACAGAGTGGAAGTCACGGCCAGCAGCCACAGCAGCAGCATGAAGTCAGACAGTGGCACAATGACACAGTGTGTAGGTCACGGCAGCAGCCCCAGCAGCAACATGAGGTCAACAGTGGCAGAAAAAAAAACAATGACACAGTGGTGGAGGTCACGGCAGCAGCCACAGCAGCAGTCATAGGTCAGACCAGTGGCACAATCACATTCTGGAGGTGGCAAACAGAGAAGGCCACAGAGTGGGACATTTGACACAGTGTGGGAGGTCACGGCAGCAGCCACAGCAAGCAGCATTACGTCAGACAGTGGCACAATGACAGAGTGTGGAGGTGGGTGCAATACCATTCCCCTGGTTAAAGAGGTCGGTGGCAGATGGAGAAACTGTCAGCAGTAATGTGGTTGGCAACACGGGTGGCGGCATCAGAACAGTGGCTGAGGCAGATAGTTTGAACCCAGACTCATTTCTCACAGTTTTGGGTGAGGCGTCCATGGCTGAATGTAGTCTTACGCCTAAGGAATTTGTGTGTTTTAAATCTGGCGCGATCCAAGCTGATTCCATCTTGACAAAGGTACAGGCGTTCCACATTTCCCGTGGACAAGCGGGTCCTCCTTGGGGTAATGAATGGCCCCGCCGCACTGAACCACCGCTCTGATGCCACACTACGCAGGGCAGGAACATCTTCTCCAGCTGCAAAACTCGGCAAGTTTGCGGCCACACAACCAGTTTGGCTGCCCAGTATGTCCAGCGTACCTTCTAACTGGGTGGGCAGAGTGCTGTCCAAGTAGGCCATCCCTGTTGGTTCAGGGACTGCTCCATTCCTGCTGCTGCTGCTGGCGACTACCCTCCTCACTAGCGGGTGAAGGAAGCTGCTCATCAGTGGACTCAGACTTAGGTTACTGCTGATGGAGCTGGTACTGCTCTACCCCCCCCCCCAACCGTGCCCCCCCCCCCCCCCCCCACCTTCTCCAGCAGCCGCGGCATTAGTACTGAGCCGCTGAGGAACCCCCCGGTCAGACCTGTCAGAGAGGGACGATAGTCCGCACATAGGCTAGCGGACAGTGTATTACGGAGGATTTCTTATAGGTATTTGAATTTTTCCTCCCTCTCATAGCGGGAAAAAGGCTCCCATTTTTGAGGACTCGTTAGCGAGGGTCCCAATAGGGTGGAGAGCCCAGAATTCACCCACTGCCGGAACCTGACCTATTTCGGCTGTCACTAGCCAGGCAAATAAGCATGCTTTGGCCAACTGCACAAGTGTACTCCGAGGGTGCACCCTGCCTCCATTTCACTGTAAACTGCCCGGTGCTTTGGGGGTCATCTGCCTCGTTTTTCCTCATCTCCATCCACCTCCCTCCAGCTGCTCCTGCTCCCCTCCCTCCTCTAGTCACCTGGGAAGAAAAATCCACTCATTTCACCAGACCAATGCTTCTGCATCGGCTCATGTGGCCACAAGATGTAGTCGCCACGTCTCCAGTCCCTTCCCAGACAGATTTTTCAGCATCTGTTCAGGACCAAGAAGCAGTGAATGACTTTTATTTCAATCCCGTAGTCCTGGCGACTGACAAATAACGTGCCTCCTCGAATGCCCTCAAACAAACGGCAAGGTGTCCACGCAGGAGCCTTGCCACTGGCTGAACAGTCAAAAGTTACACAGGGGAGTCTTCTACTGCCTGGGATACATCAAAAAATCGTTAAAGGCTTTCTCTGTTCAATACAGTTGGTCCAACTGCGCAGGCTGGAATTCCAACGGGTGGCAAAACATCGCATTATCAGAGTGTGTTGGGGAGGCTGTTCTGCCGCTGCAACTCGAGGAGGGTGTTCCTGGGCATTGTACGAATGAATAAAGTGCATGCACAGTTTTCCCTGGCCCATTTTCAGAAACTTCTGAAGATCGGTGGAAGACTGCAAGAACCATTTCACAACCAGATTGAACACGTGCGCCATGCAGGGCGCATGGACCATCCCCTCGTGCAGCGCGGACACCATGTTACTCCCATTGTCTGTCAAGATGGTTCCGATTTGTGCAGTGGCGCGAGAAAGCCATACATCGTTTTCCTTGCAGCATGACGCGGACAGTCCTCCCTGCTGTGTGTGACTTCGATCGCCGAGGCAAGCCAGGTGTAGAACTTCGTGACACCGCTGTGCCCTACACATGTGGAATGATGGGAGCAGTACTTGTGGAGGCTGAGATGTGGTGGTGGTGGAGTGAGGAGGTAGGCGGACATTTGGCGTAGGCTCAGCAGTTTGACAACGAGAGGAGAAAGCGACATCTCCTGGTCCAAGTTGTTGGTGGTGCCTGGGCCGGAAGCACATTCACCCCAGTGGGCCGTAAAGACATGTACTGGCCGTGTGACACATAGTTAACAGCTCCAGACGTCCCACGCTGCCATGCCACCGTTGGAACAAATCAATAAACTTAAGGACTGGCCCTCCTTTCTGTTCTACATATTTATGAAGTGCGGACTGCCTTTTTGAAAAGAAAATGACGGCTTGGAACTCTCCATCTCGGTCCGGCCACAAGCCAATTATTTCCCTGGAATGGGTGCGAGTCCACCATTTGGAAAAGGGAGGGGACCTGCAGTACTAACAACTTGGACAGGAGCACGGTCACCTGCTGCAACCTGAGGAATGGTTGGACGCATACTGTGTCCTCTTGCAATTCGTCTCGCAGAAACGACTGCTGGCGCCATGATTAGCGAGGGAGCAGGACATCTGGAGATGATGTCAAAGAAAAACAAGCTCCCCTTCTGCAGAGGTTGGATGAGCCTTGATTTGCTGCAATGGCATGCGTGCCCGACTGAGCGCTGCTGCTGTTGCCTGCAGCGGCAGCATGGACCACCACATCTGAGCCACGTTTCTCCCAGCCACCGATGGTGACGCTGCATGTGTGACGCAGGCCGGGTGCCAACGTTAGCTCCCTGGTCCACGCTTCACTTTCTCTTACAGATTCTACATATACCCATATTCGGCTCCTCCGGTGTCTTTAGCAAAGAACTGCCACACCGCCGAGTATCGGATTTTACCGCCAACGCTCCGCACTGAGTGATTACTGCCGCCGCTGCCGTCGCGAGCCCCTGTGCCGCAACTTTCTTGGACCTGCGAAGCGGGTTTTTTAACCCTCGTGGCCACTTGGCTCCCGACCCTCACACTGCTGCTATCCTGCTGACTCACGGCCACACGACCCACTTGCTGGCTGCGCCGCTGCCTGACGCGCAAGCTGACGCCCTCTTCTCCTGACGATGTTTGAAGTCCCTTGCCTCACCCGGCTCCCAAGTGCGGTCGCTACATCATCATCTATTTGTGTTTCATCATCACTGCTGTCCTCATCACCGGTCTTTGGTATGCAGAGGCTGACCCCTCAAAACACATGACCTCCCATGCCACTCTCAACATCTATACTTTGCCGCCTACTGCAAGAAGCAGGGGATATTGGCCCCATTTCTTCGCTGCCAAGTAGCTGCTGACTGCCCTCCTCAAATTGTTCATCCTCGCTATATAGTGGCGCTGAGCCCAGACCACATAGTAGATCTCTGGCTGAGGGAACCGGAGGGACAGAGGCGGTTGAGGTCAGGTGAGGCCGCTGACCCGCTCCCGGGCCATGCCAACTAATGGTTGTGTCTGACGTTCCCCCCCGACTCTTGGCTGGGGTTGTCAGATGTCATCTGGGAGGAAGTGGATGACCTAGTCAACCAATCAAGAACCATTGGGTTGCTAGTCAGTACACGGCCGCTAGATGACAGCGGCAGTTGTGGCCTCACCGAGTGACCCCTGCTGCGATGTCCCCTTGCTGTGCTGCGACCTGCTCCAGGAATGTTTGTGCCTCTGCCACTCGCAGGTGAAGAGCCTGCCACCTCTCTGTCTGACATACTGTTTGTTCTAAAATGTACAGACACTGTTTGATGACTATCTGTATATGATAAATACACACCCTGTATTTGACGCCAAATGAACCCACTAAGAAGCTTGGTAACCCTTGGATATAAATTGCGCTCCACAAATGGGCAGGAAAAATTGACTTGTATGTGCCGTTTAAAAACTCTGTGTATTTTACTGAGTATAAAAGCACAAACAGGCTTAATTAAACCTTCGATATGAAATTATCTACAGAATGTCTTCTGTGGCGGTGAAAAACAAAGGTTCTTTTTCGAGTACAACTGCAGAACAACGCTTAATTAACCCTGGATGTAAATTGCGCAAAAGAATTGAGCAACCACAAACTAGTAGCTTTGCAGCGTGTTACAATTGCGTGTTTTCTACGCCACACAACAAGAGATAAAATTGTAATTAACCTTCACTTGTGAATTATGCTACAGGAAAAATGTATATATTTTGGCGTTGAAAATGACGGCTTCTCTGGGTCAGCACATCAGCAAAACAACGCTTAATTAACCCCTGGATGTAAATTGCGCAAAAGAATTGAGCAACCACAAACTAGTAGCTATGTAGCGAGTTACAATTGCGTGTTTTCTACGCCACACAACAAGAGATAAAATTGTAATGTACCTTCGCTTGTGAATTATGCTACAGGAAAAATGTATATATTTTGGCGTTGAAAATGACAGTTTCTTGGGTCAGCACACCAGCAAAACAATGCTTAATTAACCCCTGGATGTAAATTGCGACAAACAATTGGGCAACCACAAACTAGTAGCTTTGTAGCGTGTTACAATTGCGTGTTTTCTATGCCACACAACAAGAGATAAAATTGTAATTAACCTTCGCTTGTGAATTATGCTACAGGAAAAATGTATATATTTTGGCGTTGAAATGACGGTTTCTTGGGTCACACACCAGCAAAACAAGCTTAATTAACCCCTGAATGTTAAATTGCGCAAAGAATTGAGCACCACAAACTAGTAGCTTTGTATGTGTTAACAATTGCTGTTTCTTCTAACGCCACACAACAAAGATAAAATTAATTAACCTTCGTTTTGGAAAATTTACACAGGAAAAAGTATATATTTTTGGCGGAAAATACGGTTTTTCTTGGTCCCCCCAAAGGGGGGCCCCAACCCCACAAAACAACCTTTAATTTTAACCTGGATTAAATTCGAAATAGAAGGGCAGCCAAAAATAAAATGGTATTGTTTTGTAAAACGCTTTTTTTTTAAATGAATACAACAGGAACTGGCTTAGATCCCACTTGGATATTGAATGTATATGCAGCTGCAGTGGACGCACACTGGATTTCAGATCCAATACCCCAAAAAATCAGAAATAGAACATTAAGAGAACAATCTCTGAGACAAGCTGAGACACCCCACAAAAATCGCTGTATAAAAATCAGTTTTTCAGTGAGAGCTATCACAATCAGCCGCGGCAGCACCTTCCCTGATCAGTACAGTGAGAGGAGTGTGAGCTCCCGGCGTCGCGCCCGGACTTATTTAGTGCGGTAATGTCACAGAATCCCGCCGGTCTCTGATTGGCTTCATCTCTGCACATGTCATGCAGGCTATGCCCTTCTTCCTCCCAGAGTGCTTTGCCCCATGTAGCGCCATGTGCTCGCAGCCATTTTATCAATCAAAAGCACACTTCGTTCACCCGAAGTACCCCAAACTTCGACTTCGTTCAGAATCGACGTTTTCATGAAATTCTAAACGAATTCCACTTCGTTAGAATCGATTCGCCCATCTCTAATTTTAATAGATCAGACTTTTACAAATGTGACAATACCAATTGTGTGTTTTTTTGTATTATTATTTGTAAAATAGCAAAAAGGGGATGATTTTTTTTTTCATTTTTTTACACTTTAGTATCAAGTCCCCATAGGGTGCTTCACCTCAAGGGGGTGTGATCGTTAGTCCACCCTTCTGCATTGTATAAACAATGCAGAAGAGTATACAAAGATGATGGTTCCATCACTTCGTGAACAGCAGACACCGGCACACTGCGATCTCGCCATGGCGGTGCCAATCTAAAGTATAATTGCATTGTTTTATATATATTTGAAAGTATATTAATTTAAAATAAGCTCAAGGATCATACCTAGAGAGTGGTGGTAGTGTCGAACTGGGGTACCATTGGGTCACCAGAGAAAGCTATACATAAAAGTAATTCAGGACCTCTGTTAATTATGTAATAAAACATGCTTAGATCATTAAAAGAGTATTCCAATCACAGCAAGTGCTGCTTTAAGCAAACAACTTCTGACGAAGCAGGATCAAAACACGCGTCAAGGTGTCTGGATGCCTTTCTGGGAGTAATGCAAAAAAAATCACAGAATGTAAGAAAATATTATAGAAAGCCCTAAAAAAACTATAAAGTCACAGACGCCTTCACCTCCACACAAACACACAAAATATAATAGTAGATGAAATTATAAGACTTTTTTCCAATATATGTCAATAGCAAATTAGAGGGTTTAACTATAACAGGGGAAAAGGTTTTACTTTCACTTCCTGAGATAGATCTCTTTATGCAGCAGGATTAATGCTGTTGATAGATACCAACTGTGTCAGGGGAGCTGAGGGCATAGCTGCTTGTACAGGGTAATTTGAGTCTCACTACACACAGTACAGCAAGCACAATACAATGACATATTGTGACAGGGATTACCTGTTGCTTCCAGCCTCCTTCTCCTCCATAGAACACAGGCATCTATATTACACTGCTGCTGGTGTGCACATGCTGTAGACTTACAGGCTCCCCTCTGCACAGTGGACCCTTCCAGCTCAGAAGTGGTTAACTGTCAACATAGCAATCCATCAAGCTGTCATGTGCAAGCTTGGCCTGAGTTCAGAGCTGTCTTAAAGAGCCAGCACTTCATTTTAAGACTGAATTACAGGTGAAATGCTTTGATTTTACTAATGAAGCATATTTGAGAAAATGTTTGTATTTGTGTCTCCTGTTACTTCAGGAGGTTTCCCTGGAGGTGATAGGTCCTCTTTAACCACTATGTTTAAAGCATAACATTTATTTTGTCAGGGATAAAAAAAAACATCAAATACTGTGACCCCTAGTGTACACCAGTTGCAAAGCAAGGGGAAATTGACATCGTATGATCAAGTATTAAAATATCCATGAGTCAGAACCAAAACAGCAGTATAAGTGTAGAAGCAGGATGCAAATACTTTAATAAAATACTTACAATTAAGATGTACCAATTCCCCTTCAATGCTGTACTGTAGGGCGGTTAAGATGTATCGATTTCTTTCCAAGAGAGGTAACATACAGGCTGTAATCTAGAAAAGTCCTACACGCAAAATTTATTCCAGGTGGAGTAATTGCCCCGGCAGGGGCGGCCCCACCTATCGGTGGTTCACACTGCACTAATGCTATCACTGTGATCCGGTTAATTAAAATCAGTTTTGCCACATGTCCCAATCAAACATCAAAAATAGGCTGGATAAGATGAAGATCGCATCCAAAAAATGATACTAGGACCCAACAGGACCCTACTAAAGTCCCGATGTGTTTCCCCTCTCATTTGATAGATATCAGAGGTTCATTGGGGAACAGAAATTATATAAGAGAAGACTATATATACAGGTGGTAGGTAAATGCTCCCCAGTTAACAAATGGTGCAGCACCGATATTGATATGACTAACCCATAAATAACCCATCTATAGTTAGTACCTCCCTTAAAACTAGTCCTGCACCATTTTGATAATAAATGGCTACGGGTGCATCAAAAGTATCAATTACCTGTAAGAACATGTTGAAACAGGCAATCCAGCGCTCGGTGTCCGAAAGTAGATCCTGTGCAAGTGCCACTAATCTGCGCCTGCGCATTACTAATACATGCCGCAGCAGGCAAACATTACTGTGACGCTGCCTTTGGCCAGAATAGCAAAGACACCTTGACTCATGTGCACTCCCCCTCCTTCCTCCTGGCCAGGCCACAGGAATTTATTCTCTGACCGTCTTTGATAACGCTGCATTACCAGCCATAACTGAAAGCATACAGTGGTGATTGGTAACCATAGAGACAAGAGAGCAAGTTGAGGGTGCAAAAAAGGCCTGTATTGGGTAAAGCATACATTTTTTTTAATAACATGCATTTTGAAAATTGCCAGTGGGTGTCCGCTGTAATCAGCAGCAGGCAACCAACAGATATGGAGGGGGCTCAGCAAGTGAGCCTGCCTCCATACTCCCTTATGAACATTATGATGTAAATAACCATTTAATGCTGGTAATTGGTGAAAGGGGTCTCTCCATGTCAGATACTTATGGCATATTGTCAGGAGTTGGAACTGTCTCTAGAACAGGGTCCCTTTACCACTATGTCCTCATTTTTGCCACAGGTAATAGAGAAGTTTATTGTATAATCCAGAGACAAAGTGCACGGCAGGGAGGTCTGAGTGTGATAGCACTCCGGTGCCTTATGCGGCAGCATTTTTTACCCTTCACCAGTACAGGACACCCAGCACATGTGTCGGTCCCAGAGCCCTACAGAGGATCCTCTGATTCTCTGGTGGGTCAGACTTACACTAAATGGTGTTAAAGTATTCTTACTCTGAGTAGTCTCCCTTAGAAGTGGTGGGTTCGCTTTTTTTTTTTTTTTGCTTCTCTGCATATTTAGTAATCTTGTCTGACATGATGTACAACTCTACAAATTTGCCTTTTTCTTGTTATTCTTTTTTCTTGTATACCATGGCTTTGAATGTTATACAGTTGGTTTGCCCCGATGTGGGGTACTGTTTGTTTTAAATTTTGTTTCCTATAAAAACTTTAAGAACAATTTATAGTTTAAAAAAAAAAAAGAAAGTCGATAAAATGAACCAAATAAAAAAAATAGGGCAACATCATTAGATGTAGTCATTTAGTTATCTAATATTACATATCCGTGAGTGGCAAAAGTATGTGAACCTTTTGCTTTTAGTATTTAATATGCCCTTTTGCACAGCAATAACTGCACATAAATATTTCTGAGAAGTGTTGATCACTCCTGCATCCAGTCCTTTGTACAAAACAGCTTTAACTGTGGTTTGTTGATGGGTTTTCTCCAATGAAGTGCTCATTTCAGGTGCTTCCACAATAGTTCTATTGGATTAGGGTCAGGACTTTGACTTGGCCATTCCAAAACTTTAACTTCATTCTTCTGTAACCATTCTCTGGTAGAATGACTTTTGTGCTTAAGATTGTTGTCTTGCTGAATGACCCATGTTCTCTTAAGATACTACTCACAGGCAGATGTCCTGACAATTTCCTTTACAATTTGCTGGTATATTCCAGAATTTATTGTTCCCTCAATGATGGTAAGTCGTGTTGGCTCAAACTGACCTAAGTCATGGTACTACCACCACTGTTTCCCAAATGGTATAAGGTTTAGACATTTGAGCCTTTCTTAGCTTGCTAGAAATAGTTTCTTTTAAAATTTCTTTTAATTGTTCTTGTTCCTGCCACTTCCATTGTCTTGAAGAATCTTGAAGATTCATTTAATTTCCTGTACAAACTTTTCAAACTATTTACTACATTGTACCTAAACAGTGATGTGCAGGACTGGGAGAAGGTATCCTGGTGCCCTAGGCAAATAGCATATGGCGCTCCCCCCCTCCCAATGGAAATTTCAGCCCACTCCACACCTCTTTGAGCCACCTTTTCTCCCTGGAATGAAGTGGTGCCCTAGGCGGTCAACTACCCATCATCCTCGTCCTGGTCATGTGTAGCATATAGAGACCATTTTCTATACATTGTTAAATTTACAAGTGGTAAATTTGTTGCAGAAATACAACTGAAAATGTTTTCCAAATGGAGTTGTTTTTGCATCATGTACATTAGTTTTTCAAAGTCTCATTCAAAAGAATGGGAGATCAAATCTACAGTATGTGAAATAGAGCTAGGTGACTAATCGAATTAATTTGATTTTTTTCCTATTTGGGTGACTCACTCTTCTCTTTTTGTACAAAATTGTTAAATAAGTTTTAGTATCAGCACTTTTCTTATGCACACACTTTTGCGGATGTATGGGATCACTGTGTGTTTGCAGCGGCTAGACATTTAGGTGGTCAGTCCTGGATGGTCTCAGTGCTTTAAATCTGTAGCTTCCTCTGTCACACGGAAAATTAAGAGAAGTTATGATGCACAGACAAAGAATCAATACATGCAGAGAAGTAGTCATGTTTTATATGTGTATTGAACTCCATTCTTTTCCATCAGGGAAATGGACAGCATTTCTTTAATAAATGCTAATTATCCACAGAATATAATACTGTATATATGTATAATACATTGTTGAAACCTAACCATTTAGTTAAATACTGCATGTGCAACAATTCTAAAACCATATCTGTCATTTCATACATAAAATGGTAACCTATTTATACTTATTGTGTGTGCATCAGACTCCAATGCCCCATGCACAGTTTAGGGATCTGCTGATGGTTGAAGGAGACCAGTATATTTCATATGGGCTTCCTACTTCCACCACCAGCTATGATTGACTGTTTCATTGCTATAGTTAATCATAGCAGGTGGCAAGGAATCCTGCATCATATATACTTAAAGGGGTTTTACCAAGAAGTGAGTTCCTTACCTAACAGGCTGATACTCCCCTCTTGAGGCTTGAAAAAAGGAGGGCGTTGTGTTTCTGTGTTTTAAAAAAAAAAAGTATCTCCTCTGTGATGTCATTACTCCACCTCCCAGACACGTTCCTGATACTCAGTCTCTGTAGTTGAGCAAACATTGTTTTGCTAATCCACAGAGGATAACTGTATTGTGCACAAGCTATATGCATTTTATTTCTCCCTCTTATTTGTTCAGGAGGGAAGATAAGCTCTGAGCAGGCAGCATCTTTCATTCCTTCACGAACGAACAGCTGCAGGAGGAGATGGTGGGGGGCTGAGCACGGAGCGTCTGCATGTTTACTCAGATAATTACATTACAACCAGTGGATTCTCTATACAAAAGACAGGATCTTTCTCCCCAGTCCCTTGAAAGCTCCTTCATGTTCCCTGCCATCAGATAAGAAGTGCAAACAATGCAAGCGCGGCCAGATCAGCTCCTGTCAGCTCCTGGTCATGTCTAATGTAAACTGTCAGGAAACCAAGGGCATGTAAGGAAGGCTGTAGCTCTCAGAGGCTTCACTTTTTTGATGACATATATTTAGAAAAGTGATTAAATAACTATTTTGGAGAATCCCACGTCAACATTAGATCATGGCAAAACCCCTTTAACTCCTTCTGGCTCCAGCTCACCAATTTTTGCTAGTTTTTAGTAGAAAAACTAGAAAATCAGAAAACAAAAGAAGAATTGCCATAAGCATGAAAAACATCAATATTTTATTTTGAGATTGTGTAAATATACATTGGGTTATTGTGAAAATAATTGCTAACTTACTTTGAGGCTATGTTCACACGGCTTATTTTGGAATGGATTTCATTCCGTATTTCGAGCCGTACTGCGTGAAATGAAGTCCGTCCCAGTCATTATGGTAATCCATGGTTCTCATAGAGAACTATGGAGCGGGGAGAGAAGTGACATGTCAATTATCCCGGTGGGATACGCGCCGTGGATAATGAATGTCTATGGGGCCGGCGAGCTGCAATTACGGCATGAATAAGCCGTGTGAACATAGCCTAATATTACCCATATATGTAAGTATAACAATTTATAAGATAATTGGTGGTCCAGTGAACCACAAAACATTTTTTTTTCAAAATTGCTTCCCTAAGTATTTATTCATCTTCCTGTGATCCTTTCTGTGTTAAACTGTGCTGCATGTAGCCTTCTTTTTCTGCAGCTGAGCAGTAACATTTGTGAGGTATTGTTTTTTTTCTTTGTCCTGTAAGGCCTCGTTCACACGGCTTATTTCTCCGCGGATTGGCGCCGTACTCCGTGCCGGATTTGCGCTGCAGTACGGCGCCAATCCGTCGGAGTAATTACAGTAATCCACTGCTCTCATAGAGAACAGTGGATTCCGTCGCTCCTCCCCGCTCGCCGAATCCGCCGCGGGGGGAGAAAGTGACATGCACATTATTTACGGCGCGGACGCGCCGTAAACAATGCAGTGTCTATGGGGCCGGGGATCCCCGCCCCCGTCCCACCCCTTATTCACGGCGGATTTGTGAGTGCAATCCGGCTCACAAATCCGTCGGGAATAAGCCGTGTGAACACGGCCTAAAACTACAATCCCTATGATCTTTTGTTGTGCTTCTCCCTTTTTCCTATTTCCTCTCTAATGTTAAAAGCCTGGAGACCAAAGGGGCATGGCTTCAAAGGTTGTTCTAAAAAAGCCAAACCCCTTTGGTCACATAGAGCCACATTTATGAAAACTGTCTAGGTCTTAAACTCACTTTTTTGCACATAGCAACCAATCAGAGCGCCCCTCTCATTTTTCCGAGCACTATATGAGATGAAAGGGGATTGTTTGCTATGGGCAACACTGTGAGTTTTAGACCTAGACAGATTTTATAGATGTGGCCCATAATCTCCTGATCTTGACACAAAGCTGTTTCTTTTGTGTTGAGGTACATAAAGCTACTGATCTTCCTGCCAGCATGATATAGAACTGCAGGAAGCCCACAAACAATTTAATGAAAGTATATTACAAAAGTACTCCTGTAGAGATATTATTTAGAACCTGTTTTTTCTTCTGCTGAGCAACCCCTTTAAACTGTGTGCAAATTTTTATATTTTTCTTTTTCAAATATTATTTTTGGATAATTAAGTTAATTTAGTTATAGTCATAACATTGCAACAGCAACTTTATTCTTCAGTCTTCTATATACTGTACATGCAGCCTTTCTTTTAAAATAAAGGACTGTTAGGAATTATTTCTTCTGTCAATACTTTTTAATTACACCTTTGAGCATACAAATGTAATATTTCAAAAGTTGAAAAATAATACTGACATTAAGGAAAATAATGTAATAATGTAATAGTTTAATAAAACTGACGAACTGTAGAAAGCAAAAAGCAGCATCAGCTTTTTTTGTAAGTGATTTACATAGAAATGGACATATGCTGTCACTAGTCAGACATCTGCTAGTTACCTTAGTATACACATGGCACAGTGGGGCTTTAAGAGGCTTTAGTAATGCAAAAGACATACAGTATTTATGCTAATAGTGTTGCACAGCATATTTTACAACACACCTGAGACAGATATATTTGTCATTCTTAAATAAATGAAGTCTGAAGTCATAATACTTTGACTGCAAAGCAGAATACAGTATCTGACATCCATAAAGCCAGGCCAAGATAGAAATAGATATTGGTCTGGTGACTGAATTATCTTCCATTACTATTTCTACAGTATTTTCCAAGTTTCTCACTTTTGTTACATTTTGTCCATTGGATAGCTTCTTAGATTTCTTATATAAAAGTGTTTCAGGAAAAGCTGCATGACAACTAGTATTTAGGCTATTACATCTCTACAAGATCATACCTCCCAACTTTTAAAGATTATAAAGAGGGACACATTAGGCCACGCCTCTAACCATGCCCATACAAATGGCATGACATCAGGACACGCCTCTAACCATGCCCCACCTAACAGAATCATGCCAACAGTGCCCTCTAGCAGAACAGTGCCAACAAAACACAGGGTACTGTGTCTATAAATTTGATATTTAAATAGAGTATGTATGTGTATATTCATCACAAATCCATACAAATAGCTGTAAGACAATGTTCTATGGATGATACCTCAATATAATGGTCGTAAAGTGACCACATAAAACCGCTATACAAGGAACAAATATCACCGTACTGTTACTGACTAAACCAAGACTGATATTATCAATGATAGAGCTATACAAAGATCAAATAATACCACCACACCATGTCCAAACATCACCACTACACAGTTACTGAATAATACTACAGCACCATTAATTTGTAAAGTGCTGCGGAATATGTTGGCGCTATATAAATAAAGATAATTATTCTTAACACCATGACCACATATCACCACCACATAGTAACTGAATAATACCTCCAAACCATGACCACATATCATCATCACATAGTGACATAATACCACCGAACTGATCCTGAATATAAACCATTACACTACTACCAATATTCCTGACATACAGTGACCATAAGGGGTAGATACCAGTTGTACACATGCTCTGCAGAGTGCATATTACCTGCGTACAGTGACCCATAAGGGGGTAATACAATTGTACACCCGGCTAGTGCGACATATAATTTATTAACCTTACATAACATATAGAAACAACAGGTGCAACGCTTTTTCTAAGGGAGTTGTTCCCTTTCTTCCATTCCTTCCAGATCACCATGATGACTTTTCCCGACCTTGTCCCTGCAGAATTAACTACACACACATCTTAGACACTGGACTTTTGCAGCACCTCCCTACCAATTCCCACCTCTATACTAACTCCCCATGCAGTGAAAGGTAGAGTAGGGGGGATATGGGGTATGGCGCAGCCCCGTTTATACATCATAATAATAATCTTTATTTATATAGCGCCAACATATTCTGCAGCACTTTACAATAAGGAAAAGCACAGACAAAACCAGACTATAATAATAAAAAAGCTAACTGACAAATGAAGAGCACAAGGTGTTGAGGGCCTGCTCGCAGAGCTTCAATCTATTAGGGTGTCTGGTAAACATAAGGGTGACAAGTTGCTTGGTTTACAATGGACCAGCCATGCTACAAAATATAGGTAGTAAAACATAAAAAGTGGAAAAACCTGCATCCCAACCATACCATCTAAATACAGAATAGTCTTTGGGGTGCCAAAGTCCAGGAGTGACAGAATGAGTGACAGAATAATGGGTTAATCAATTAGGGATACATGAATAGGGCTTGTCTCAGAACGATGAATTTTCCAGAGCGCACTTCGAAACTGCGAGGGTGGTGAGTGTGCCTGATCACATGGTGTTTAACGACATGCACCAGAGAACATGAGAAATACGTGCAAAATCTTGGAGACGGGCATGGGGAGGTTCGGATGAGTGGAGGTGTGTAATCTTAGAACAAGCAGAGCTAGAAGAGACAAGCCCCACAAATTAAACAGCACGCGTGGGACAGAGGAAAAAGAGGACCCTGTCTGCGAAAGCTTACAATCTACAAGAAAAGAAGTGAGGGAAGGAGCTGTGTGTATGGTAGTGTAGTAGCAGAAGGGTTATTGTAAGTTATAAGCTATCCTGAAAAAATGGGTTTTAGGTTACTTTTAAATGTTTTTAAGGTGGAAGAGAGACTGGTGTCTTGTGTTACTGAATTCCAGAGTATGATTGATGCAAAAAAGGATAATCATAGGTCACAATTAGTAGAAGGGCGAATCGATTCTAACGAAGTGGAATTTCGATTAGAAATTCAGGAAAACTTCGGTCGTAACGAAGTCTAACTTTGGGGTACTTATCGGGAGAACTAAGTGTGCTTTTGATTGAATAAATATGCCTGCGAGCACATGGCGCTACATGGGCCAAAAGCACTCAGTGAGTAAGAAGGCCAATAATCCTGCAGACATGAGCATAGGTGAAGCCAATTCAAGACCGGCGGGATTCTGTGACGGTCACCGCACTAAATAATTCGTGGCGCGACGCCGGGATTCTCACACTCCTCTCGCAGAGCTCAAACAGTGAAGGTGCAGCCGCTGCTGTTAGCACCTCCTGAAGAATTGAATTTTATATAGTTAGATTTTCTCGTGGTTGTCTCGATCTTGTCTCAGAGATTGTTCTCTTAATGTTATAGTTTCTAATTTTTTGGGGGTATAGATCTGAAATCCAATGTTCGTCCACTGCAAGCAGCATATACATTCAATATCCAAGTGGGATCTAAGCCCATTTATCCTGTTGAATTCATTATAAAGAAACAATGCGTTATACAATACAAATTACACTTCATTTTGGCTGCTCAACGACTATTGCGCAATATTACATCCCAGTGTGATAAATAAGCCTTTAGTTTTTGCAGAGATGCTGACCCCAAGAAATCCCAGCCGTCGTTTTCCAACGGCCAAAATATCAAATTTTTTTCTCCTGTAGCCTAATACAAAAGCCAAATGTAATTACAAACTGTATCTCTTTTTGTAGGGACATAAGAAAAACTCGCAATTGTAACACGCTACAAAGCTACTATTTTGTGGGCTCAATCTTTGCGCTATTTACATCCAGGGGTTAATTAAGTGTTGTTTATAACTGGGTTCTGACCAAGAAAACCGTCTTTTTCAACGCCAAATAAGATATAAATTTTTCTGTAAGCCTAACTCCCAAGGCAAAGGTTAATACAACTGATCTTCTTGTTGTGTGGATAGAAAACCACGCAATTGTAACATGCTACAAAGCTACTAATTTTTGTGCGGCTCAATCTTTGCGGCAATTTACATCCAGGGTTAATTAAGTCGATGTTAGTGCTGGTGTGCTGACCCCAAGAAACAACCGTCTTTTTTCAAACGCCCAAAATATATAAATTTTCTGTAGCCTAATTCACAAGCAAGGTTAATTAACAACTGTATCCTCTGTTTTTTTTTTTTTTTTTTATTTTTTTTGTGTGGCGTAGAAAACACATAATTGGTAACCACCTACAATAACTACTAGTTTTGTGCGGCTCAATTCTTGGCGCAATTATCATCCAATGCCACGGGGTTAATAAGCAAATTGTTTGCTGGAGTGCTGACAAAAGTAACCGTCTTTTTCAAACGCCACAAATAATAATTTTTTCCTGTAGCCTATTCACAAGCATAGGATAATTACAACTTAATCTCTTGTTGTGTGCGTGAAACACGCAATTGTAACACGCTACAAAGCTACTATTTTGTGGGCTCAATATCTTGGCGCAATTTACATCCAGGTGTTTAATTAAGCGTAGGTTTTGCTGTGTGCTGAAAAAATAAACCGTCTTTTTTCAACTGTCAAAATAATAAAATTTTTCCTGGTAGCCCCTAATCACAACAAAGGTTAATTGCAACTTGTTATCTCTTTTGCGTTGCGTAGAAAACACGCCAATTGTAACACGCTACAGAAGCTACTATTTTGTGCGGCTCATTCTTTGTGGCGCCAATTTACATCCAGGGGTTAAATTAAGCATTGTTTTGCAGTGTGCTGACAAAAATAAAACCGTCTTTTTCACAGCCCAAATATATAGATTTTTTCCTTATCCCTCATTCACAAGCAAATGATAATTCCACTTAGTCCTTGTTGTGTGGCCTTAGAAACACGCAATTGTAACACGCTACAAAGTTACTATTTTGTTTGCTCAATCTTTGGCGCAATTTACATCCAGGGTTTAAATTAAGCGTTGTTTTGCTGGTGTTATGACCTCAAAACCCGTCTTTTTCAACGCCAAAATAAATAAATTTTACCTGTAGCCTATTTCACAAGCAAATGTTTAAGTTACAAAACTTATCTCGAGGTGTGTGGCGTAGAAAACACGCAATTGTAACACGCTACAAGCTACTATTTGTGGGGCTCAATTCTTGGCGCAAAAATAAACATCCAGGGGTTTAAATTAAGCCGTTGTTTTGCTGGTGTTGGCTGACAAAAATAAAACCGACTTTTTCAACGCCAAAATATTAGAATTTTCCTGTAGCCTAAATCACCAAGTCAACGTTAATACAACTGTATCTCTTGTTGTTGTGGAGTAGAAAAACACGCAAATGTAACATGCTACACAAGCTACAATTTTGTGGCTCATTTCTTTTGCTCAATTTACCTCAGGGTTAATTAAGCTTGTTTGCTGGTGTGCTGACCCCCAAGAAACCGTAATTTATTCGACGTCAAAATATATAAATTTTTCCTTACCAAAATTCACAAGCAAAGTGTTAATTACAACAGTATCTCTTAGTTTTGTAGGCAAGAAAACCACGCAATATTGTAACACGCAAAAAAGCTACTATTTTTGTTCGCACAATTCATAGCCAATATTACATCCAGGGTTAATTAAGCTTGTTTTGCTGGTGGCAGACGAAAAATAAACCGTCTTTTCAACGCAAAAATAATAGATTTTTCCTGTAGCCTAATTCACAAGCAAGAGTTAATTACAAAACTTTATTTCTTGTTGAGTGGCTAAGAGAAACACGCAATTTGTAACATGCTACAAAGTTACTATTTTCGTGGGGAGGGCTCATTCTTGGCGCAATTTACATCCATGGGTTACAATAAGCTTGTTTTGCTGGTTGATGACCTCAGAGAAACCGTCTTTTATCAACTCAAAAATATAATATTTTTCCTGTAGCCTAATTCACAAGCCAAAGAGTAATTACAAACTGTAATCTCTTGTTGTGTGGCGTAGAAAACACGCAATTGAAAACACGCTACAAAAGCTACTATTTTGTGGGCTCAATTTCGTTGGCAGCATTTACATCGCATGTTAATAAAGCTAGTTTTGCGTGTTCTGACAAAAATAAACCGTCCTTTTTCAACGCCTCAAAATATATAAATTTTTTCCTGTAGGCCTAATTCACAAGTCAAAAAGGTTATAATTACAACTGTAATCTCTTGTTGTGTGGGCGTAGAAAACATACAATTGTACCACGCTACAAAGCTACTATTTGTGGGGCTCATACATTGCGCAAATTTACATCCAGGTGTTAATTAAGTGTTGTTTTGGCTGGTTGCAGACAAAAATAAACCTTCTTTTTTCAACGCCAAAATATATAAATTTTTCCTGTTATCCTAATTCATTCCCAATCAAAGTTTAATAACAACTGTATCTCTTGTTGGTGTGTGAGTAGAAAACACGCAATTGTAACACGCTACAAAGCTATCTATTATGTGGTGCGTCAACTTCTTTGGCAGCAATTTACATCCAGTGGGTTAAATACGCGTTGTTATGCTGGTGTGCAACCCCATAGAAACCGTATTTTTTAATTTTTCGATCGTCAAAATATATACATTTTTCCTGTAGCCTAATTCACAAGTAAAGGTTAATTACAACCATGTATCTCTTGTTTGTGTGCGTAGAAACACCACGCAATTGTAACACTCTATAAAAACAAAGCTACTATTTTGTGCGAGCTCAATTCTTTGGGCGCAATTTACATCCAGGGGTTAATTAAGCTTGTTTTGCTGGTGTGCTGACAAAATAAAAGCCGTCTATTTTCAAACAGCCAATAAATATAGATTTTTCTGTAGCCCTAATTCCACAAGCAAAGGTTAGATTACAAACAGTATCTCTTTTCTCTTGATGTGTGGAGTAGAAAACACGCCAATAGTAACACCTACAAAGCTAACTATTTTTTGTGGGCTCAATTCCTTTGGCGAAATTACATTTCCGAGGGTTAAGTAAGGGCGTGTGGATTTTGCTGGTGTGCTGAACCACAAAAACCATACTTTATCAATGTCCAAAAATATAAATTTTTTCCAGTATCCTGAATTCACAAGCAAAGGTTAATTACAACTGTTATCCTCTTGAGTGTGGCTAGAAGAACCCGCAATTGTAACACGCTACAAAGCTACTAGTTTTTGTGCTCATTCTTTAGGCGCAAATAGACATCCATGTTTATAATAAGTCGGTTGTATTTGTCTGGTGTGCAGACAAAACTACACCTGACATATTTTCACGCCAAAAATATATACAATTTTCTGTAGCCTATACCTGGTCCGATATGGTTAATTAAGCCTGTATGTGCTTTTACATTTAGTAAAACACACAGTGTTTTTAAACGACACATACAATAAACTTTTTCCTGGCCATTGTGGCGCCAATTTAATCCAAGGTTACCCAAGCTTGTTACTTGGGTTCATTGGAGTCAAAACAGTGTAATATTTATCATATACAGATATCATCACAAACAGTGATCTGTACAATTAGAACAAAACAGTATGTCAGACAGAAGAGGTGGCAGGCTCTGCACCATGCGAGTGGCCATGGCCACAAACAGTTCCTGGACATGCCCAGTTCCACATCACAGCAAGGGACGTCGCAGCAGGGGTCACTCGTGAGGCCCCAACTGCCTCAGTCACCAAGCGCCGTGTGTTAGTTCACCATCCCAGGGTTCTTCGATTGTTTGACTAGTCATGCCTCTACCTCCCAGGTGACAACTGGTCAACCCCACCAAGAGTCGGTGGGAACCACATACACAACCCATTATTTGGCCTGGCCCGGAGCGGGTACAGCGGCCCTTCACCTATTCCTCTGCCCGCCTCTGACCCATCCGGTTCCCTCAGCCAGAGATCTACTATGTGGTCTGGCTCAGCGCACTATAAATAGCAATGATGACAAATTTGATGATGGCAGTTCAAGCAGCTTACTTGCACGAAGAAAATTGAGCCAATATCGCCTGCTTCTTGCAGTAGGCTGCAAAGAATCGATGATGGAGAGAGCCATAGGAGGTCAAGTTTTGAGAGGATCATCCTCGTCATAAACCAAGACCTTAGATGAGGACAGCATTGAACGATGAAACACAAATAGATGATGAAAGTAGCCGAACCGCACTTGGGAGCCGGTTGAATGACAAGGCTTCATCATCGACATGATAAGAGGGCGCATTTTGCGCTACAGGCAGCCGCGCATCCACAAGTTGTCATGTTGCCGTGAGTCAGTCAGAATTAGCACAATCATGGGTAGAGGTCGGAGTCCAAGCGGACCCAGCGTGGTAAAGAAACCCTCATCGCTGTCCAAGAAAGTAGCATCACAGGGCACAGCGAGGCAGCGGCTGCAGTAGGCACTCAGTGGCTGAGCGTTGGCTGAAAAAACCCCGATACTTCGGCGGTGTGGCAGTTCATTGCTAAGACACCGTATGAGCCGAATAAGTGGTAATATGTAGAAATCTTCTGTGGTCAGAAAGTAAGCGTGGCCGAGGTGATCTAACTATTGGCAACCACGTCCGGTCATCTAACACAATGCAAGCGTCACCATCCCCGGTTGCCTTGGAGAAACGAGGCTCAGATGTGGTGGCCATCCTGCCTGTGCCGCAGCAACAGCAAGCAGCAGCATGCCGCAGTGGCACACATTCCATTGCAGCCAGTCAAATGCTCCACCACCTCTGGCATAATGGGAACGAATTCTCTATGACATCATCTCCCGGTCCAATGCTCCTGCTCTCGCAACCCAGTGTGGGGCACCAGCATTTCGTGCAGGTGATGCGATTCAAAGAGACAACATATCTTCCAAATCACCAACCTAAGGTGCAGCAGCCTGACGTGCTCCTGTCCCAAGTTTTGGTCACTGCAGTCCACCCTTTCCAAATGGGTGGACTCCTGCATCTTTACAGAGAACTAAAGCATTTTGCCGAGCCGAGATGAGGTTACCAAGCCGTAATTCTTTTCCTAAAAAGGCAGTACCAGCACATCATCAAATAAGAGAAACAGAGAAGGTGGTTAGTCCTTAACCTAATCGGTTTGTTCCAAGTTTCACGGCAGCGCGAACGTCGGAGCAGGTAACTAACACTCAGGCCTACATGTCTTTACAGCCCCTTGTGAATGTGCTTGCCATCCAAGCACACCAACAACTTGACAGGAGAACGCCGCTTTCACCTCCACGTTGTCAAACTGCTGCACCTGCGCCAATGACCCGCTCTCCTCCTCCACCACCACCTCTCAACTCAGGCGCTCCACACGGTACTGCTTTACCAATCAAACCACATGTTTAGGGCACAGCGGTGACACCAGTTCTCACAAACACTGCTTGCTCGCGACACGAAGTCACACAGTGGAGTGAACTGCTACGCGTAAGCAGCAAGAAAACGATGTGTGGCTTTCCCTCCGCGCCAACTGCAAATCTAAACCATGGGTGACGACAATGGAGGAACATGGGTGTCTGCCGCTGCAACCGATGAGGGATGGTCCCCATGCGCCAGCCATGCGCATGTTTTCAATCTGGTTTGTGAAAGGTTCCGGGAGGTCTCCCCCGATCTTCAGAACATTCTGAAAATGGCCAGGAAAGACGGTGCATGCACTTTATCCAATCGACAAAGCCAGGAACAACCCTCCTCTGAGTTGCAAGTGGCAGAAACGCCTCCCCAACTACACACTGATATGCGTAATGTTTTCCACACGCTGAATTCCAGCCTGCCATGTTGACCGACTGTATGAACAGAGAAGGCATTACCATTTTTGTTGATCCCAGGCAACAGAAGTACTCGCCCTGTGTAACTTTGATTTCAGCCAGTGTGCACCATGCGAGACCACCCTCCGGTATGTTGAGCGCCATTCGAGGCGGCGACGTATATGTTCAGTCGCCTAGTACTTACGTAGGAGAATAACGTAAATCCACACTTCATGTCCTGGACCAGAAGCTAGAAAAATCTGTCCTGGAGCAGGGACTGGTAGACCGTTGCGACTATCATCTCGAGGCCTAACATGAGACCGTTTTGGACTAAAAGGAGAGGAGGAGATGACATTGGAGCTAGAAGCATTGTCCCTGGTGAATTGTAGTGGATTTTCTACCCAGTTGACAAGAGAGGAGGTATCAGGAGCAGGCTGGAGCGTGGATGGAGATTATGAAATGTGGCAGATGACCCCAAGACACCGTAGCAGTATACAGTTGGAAATGGAGGCAGGAGCCCCCTCGGAGTCATTGTGCAGATGGCCCGCAGCATGCTTATTTGCCTGGCTATGTGACAGCCGAATAGTCAAGCATCCCTCCGCAGAGGAGATGACTTCTGGCTCTCTCACCCGTAGATGGGGGACAAAAATAAAAACCCCCCCCCCCCCTCGCAAAACCGTCCAAAATGGAGCCTTTATCCCAGCTATTGAGAGGGAAGACGAAACAAATTACTTAGGTGAAATCCTCCGTAATCATTTGTCCTCTGCCAATGTGCGGCATTACATCCGCTCCTCTGACAGGTCTGACCGGGTTTCCTCAACGCTCTACAGTACTACTCGCCTAGCTTGCTGGGAATGGTGAGTGGGTAGAAAGCAGTACCAGCTCCATCATCAGTAACCTAATTCTGAGTCACTAGATGGCATCTTCCTTCACGCCGCCTAGTGAGGGATGTCAGTCCGCCACATCAGCAGCAGAACCTGGAGCAGTCCCATAACCAACAGGTGGTGGCCTACTTTGGACAGCACTCAGCCACCTCAGTTAGTAAAGACCGCTGGACTACTGGTCAGCCTAAACTGGATGAGTGCCCGCAAACTTGCCGAGTTGCAGTTGGAGAAAGCTGTCCGCCCGGCAGTAGTGTGGCATCAGAGCGGGGTGGTTCATTGCGGCGTAGTCCCAAACTTACCCCAAGGAAACCCGCCTTGTCCACAGAAATGTGGAAAGACTGACCTTGTCCAAGATGAATCATGCGTGGCTCGCCAGAATTTCACACACAATTCATTAAGTCGCAGTCAGTTCAAACTACCTTTGCCCAACCACTATTCTGCATGCCAAGCCACCCCACCCTGATGCCACACATCTGCTGACAGTTTCTCCATCTGCCTACCACCATCTATACCATGGACTGGTATAGCCACCGCACCTCCCCACTCAGTCACTTGAGCCACTCTATGACCCTCATGCTGCTGCTGCTGTTGCTGTTGCCGTGAGCATCCACATCTGTTGTCATTGTGCCACTGTCTGACCTTCATGCTGCAGCCTGTGGCTGCTAGACCGCCCCTTGCTCTCCACACTGTGACATTGTTTTGCCCTTGCCTGACCTCAAGCTGTCTGCCGCGTGACCTACCGTCACTCATCATTGTGCCACTCTGTGGCTTCCTCCTTTTTTAGCCACCGTCACCATAATGTCAATGTGCCACTGCCTGACCTCATACTGCTCCAGGCCGTGACCTCCACACTGTGTGATTGATCCACTCTGTGGCTAATACTGTTTGGCACCTTCCGAATGTCATTGTGCCACTCCTGACCTCATGCAGCTGCAGTTGCTGACCTCCACACTGTTGAATTGATGCCACTCTTTGGCCTAAGTACGAGGTAATAGGCCCACCACCCACGAATGACATTGTGCCACCAGCCTGACCTCAAGCTGCTGCCGCCGGGACCTCCTCGTCGTCATCATTGTGCCATTCAGTGGCTTCCTCCTGTATTTTTGTTGCCCACCTCCAAAATGTCATTGTGCCACTGCCCAGAACCTCATACTGCTGCCTCCGTGACCTGCTGCCTCATCATGTGTGCCTCTCTGTGGCTACCTCGTGTTTTGTGGCCACCACCATAATTCACAGTGCCACTGCCTGACCTCAATGCTGCTGAGGTAGTCCGCACCGTCACCCAACCACACTCTGTCACTAATGTTTTGCCACGCGTTAGCTCTCACTTGCTTTTTCCAGCTTTCCGCTGCATGACATTATCAAGCTACATTCCGCTTCAGTTTTTTTGGTCAGTTTTGCCCTCTTAAGTGGCCCAGGGAATTTTAATAGTGAAGCGCATCACAAGCGCGGCGGGCAGTCAACTGCGTGACATACTAAAACACAACATTGTATTAAGACCAAACCAAGCATCCCTCTGCATATTTTAAGCATGGCACAACCATCGTATCTACAGCCAACCCTGCAAGGGCTCTATGCAGCCTGGCATAGCTCTTTGTTAAACGCGATTCGTGCCGAAGTAATTCGAACGAAACAAATTTTTTTCGTAAAATTCGTCTACTAGACCGAATCGTAATTTATTGAGAAATTCGCCCATCTCTAGTCACAATAGTCCTGAGTGACTGCGTAGAGTACTGTGAATCCTCTGGTCACCACGTAGCGCTGGTGTAGCCTACGACAGGGAGCGGAGTCTAAGGTACCCATGAGGTTCACTGTGCCACCGCAAATCGTGGTAATGGCTTTGTTCTGCAGGAAGCCCCCAGGTCCGCTAACCCGCACCAATCCCGGTAACGAAGTTATTGAGCGTGACAGCCGAGGATGAGGTTAAGCAATGAGCAGAATCCAAACTGGAGCATTGAGATGGGATGGATTGTCAGCAGGTTTCTCAAGAACATCGGGGAAAGCGTAGGTAGAAAGGCTAGGTCTAGGAAATGCACAGCAGCGCATGGCAAAGGAATGGACACCAACAACTGGGCACGGGAAGCAGGAAACAGAATCCCTAAACACCCCTCACACCCCCATCAAGCGCTTTGGAGATCAAAAATAACTTGTTGCTGTGGGTGGGATGTCTCCTCAAAGAGGAGGAATACGCAGAGGAGCGTGCCTGCCAAGAAGTAAGCAGAATTGTGACCATGTAGTTCGTCGGAATTCCTGAAATCGGTGAGCGGGAGCCACAGAAGCCCGGAGCGCAGTGCAGGGACCGCCAACAGCCGGGTAATTGACGTGCACGTGGTCCGGGAGTCAGACCATGGCAGTCAGAGCCGTTACAGTACCCCCTCCTTGGATGTCCCATCCCAGCCCTTGTGTACCAAGCCTGTGAAAAACAATGGATGAGCGTAGGAGCATAGACATTTTCTTGATGCTTTCAGGATCTTCTTCAGACCAAGCCCATAACAATCAATAATATCATCAGATTTAACCTCTGGAGTGCGTCATGATCCAAGATCTCCTTCACCTCAAGTAGTATCTCAGGTAAGGGAGTGTGCAGAGGAAACCTTTCCTGAGTGCGAGGCTTCAGAAGAGATACATGAAAATGAACTGGGTGGTGCAGAGGGAGGGATGTAACCATAAGATTGGTAGTATACGGGTTGATCCGTTGTAGATGAGAAAGGACCCCAACGAGAAGCGTGGAGCAAAACTTCAAACTAACGCTGATCGTACTCGGATATAAATATGCTTTGGAGGAATCCGAACTTTAGCTTCCAGTTGTGAAAACATCAGGTCTAAACATACTTATCAGCCTTTATTTCTTAAATCATAGAGGCAGAAGCTTGGAAGCAGTAAGGCTGTTTTGACATACATAAGCTGCATATTTGTATGAAGCGCGTACTTGACGATGCATGCCATAAACTTCCGAGGAAATCGTGAGTGGCAAAGGAAGAAGAGGGTGCTGTCCGAACACCACGTTAAAAGGAGATTTCCCGGAGGATTCATTAGGATGGTTATTGTACGCGAACTCAGCCCAGGGTAATATGACGCCCGATTATCTTTGCCAGCTCATGAGCAAATTGGTGCAGGAAATTCCCAGATCAGGTTTACTCATTCTACTTGGCCATTGGACTGAGGGTGGTAGACTAATGAGAAGTCCAGTTTAATTTGCAGAAGAGAACAGAAGGCACGCCAGAAGTGAGAGGTGAACTGTACTCCTCTATCCAAAATGATGCTGGCAGGCACCCAGTGCACACAAAATATGTGTTGTAAGAGCAGGGTGGCCAGCTGCAGAGCTGATGGAAGGCCTGGCAGTGGCATGAAATGTGCCAGTTTGAAAATAAGGTCCACCACGACCCAGATAACTAAGCACCCACCAGATGGTGGAATGGTCTGACAGCAAGTCTATCGCTGATGTAGACAAGTACTTATTGTACTGGAGGGACAACAGGACCAGCAGGTCAAGACGTGAAGTTCTTTTTCCAGGAGCAATTTGGACAAAGCCGTTGCCACAGTCTTTTCAACCTATCGTAGAAGTGATGGCCACCACCATTACACAGCAGCTAATCAAAGATCATGGGAAATGTTAAATATTCAGGAAGGACCGCAATCCTGAGATTTGTATTGTCCCCCAGGACAAGAATACCAGGACCACAAAGTCTAACCAGGAGGATCTCCTCACAAGCCTTTATCAGCACAGAAAGGCCGAGACGGTCAGAAGGAACAAGATATTGGGGATCCGGTACAGAATCGGCAGCATCCGAGGCCCTGGAAAGTGCGTCTGCCTTGACGTTCTTGGCAGCCAGTCGAAAGAGCAGGTTAAAATGGAACCAGGAGAAGAATAAGGACGAACAGGCATGACGAGAATTCAGGCGATGAGTTGTCTGCAGGTACAGAAGATTTTTATGGTCCATATAGATGGTAATAGGATCAAGGGCACCCTCCAAAACATGTCGCCATTCCTCCAAGGCCAGTTTAATGGCCAGAAGTAATCTGTCCCCGACAGCACAGTTCTTCTCGGCCAGAGAAAAGTTCCTAGAGAAAAACCCGCAGGAAACAAACGTGTCCTTGGCGGACTTTTGGAGAAGAACATCCCCGGCACCGACGGAGGAAGCATCAACTTCAAGGTAGAATGTTTTCTCAATATCCGGACGGTGGAGTATTAGTCCAGAAGCGAAAGCAGATTTCAGTCAGGTAAAGGCTTTTTCTGCTTTGGACGTCCATAGGCAAGGATTATTACCCTTCTTGGTGAGAGAGACGATAGGTGCCACAAGAGTAGAGAAGTGTGGGATAAATTGGCGATAATAATTTGCAAAGCCAATAAAGCACTGGATAGCCCATAGGCCAATAGGAAGTGGCCAGTTAAGCACTGCTGACAGCTTCTCTGGGTCCATCTGGAGACCTTGCAAACAAACAATGTATCCCAGGAGTGCTCGAACAAACACGGACATGGCGGACATGAGAATGATGAGACTCGAGATCCAGGGAGTAGACCAGAATGTCATCCAGATAAACCAGGACACAATCACACAGCAGATAACGGAAGATGTCATTCACAAACTCTTGAAACACAGCTGGGGTGTTACAGAGCCCAAAGGACATGATCAAATATTCAAAATGGCCATCACGGGTTTTAAATGCGGTCTTTCATTCTTCCCCCCTGGTGAATGTTGATAAGGTTGTAGGCGCCCCGAAGGTCGAGTTTAGAGAAAACTGTGGCTCCTCGGATTCTGTCAAATAGTTCAGAAATTAGTGGCAATGGGTAGTGGTTCTTGATGGTGATCTTGTTTAGACCCCGATAAGCTGTACAAGGCCACAAAGACCCATCCTTCTTCTTGACAAAAATAAATCCTGCTCCCGCGGGGGAGGACGGCTTGTGAATGAAGCCTGTAGCCAGTTTCTCCTTTATGTATATCGACATAGCTTCGGTTTCGGGCTTGGACAGCGGATATACCCTACCCCGAGGAGGGGAGGTGCCTGGCTGAAGCTCAATGGGACAATCGCAGGGCCGATGAGGATTAGCACTAGCCTGTTTTTTGAAAGAAAACTCAGCAAATTCTTGGTGAGCACCGGAGCCAGAGGAAAAGGAAAACTGCGGCACACCCACAAGACGAGGAGTAGGCGAAAATGCAATGTAGGAGGAGTGACACCGGTTGCTCCAGCGTAGGACTACACCAGTGTTCCAGTCAAGGTTAGGACTATGTCAGCGTAGTCAAGGGAGACCCAGAAGGAGCGGGCTAGAGGAGCAAGGAAGGACGAGGAAAGAAATCTGCTCCCGAGCAAAAAACCCCCGAGGGCAAGGAAAAGGTTTTGAGGGGGGATGCCGGATGGCACACTAGAGGAACTGCACATTCACAGAACAGAGGAGCTGTGCTTCTGGTTCCACAGTCAGGTGGAATTTGGAGACCAAAGCAGAATGGATGAAGTTACCTGCCGACCAAGAGTCCACGTAGGCGGCCACTTGAAGACTGGGTCTGGGTGGCAGGATTAAACTGACTGACATGGTCAACGGTGGAGAGGTAGCTTTGTCACCCAGGTTCGTCTTTCCCATGAAACCTAGGCTTTGGAGTTTTTGGAAGTCGGGCAGTCTCTCAAAGATGCTTGGCGTCACATAGTGGCACAGGCCCCTATTCCTTTGGGGTCTTCTCGCCTCGGAGAGATGAACTCTGTCAATTGCTCTGTTTTCCCCCCCGGGAAAACAGAGAGATTGTTTTTGGGGGGCCGCTGGAAAAACGGGTCCCAGGGAGAAATCTAGGGGGGTCGGAAAAGTTTTCATTGCTAAAACCCTTTTTGACGCTGAAAAAGCGGAAAAAAAGTGGGGGGGGGTTGGGGGCCAGACTGGTGGGCAGGTCGCGCCCCACTAGTTCGTCCTTTATGCGACAGGCCAACCCCTCCCAAAAGGTCACGACCAGGACCTCCTTGTTCCACGCCAATCCAGAAGACAAGGTCCAGAATTGTACAGCATACTGTCCCACCATGGAGTCGCCCTGTTGTAGCCGAAGAAGCGAAGAGGCAGCAGAAGAGGCGGAATGCCACCTTAGCCCTATCCGTGGCGAATTTTGGGGGCCCCCGGCCCTTCAAGTGAATCGTGCAATGATTCGGGAAACCCAAGAGTTTTGGGGGTAACCACTGTACAGGGAGGCAGGGCGGGTGCAAAGGAGCTTGGTATGGCGGGAAACGCCACCGAACGGGGATGGTACAGCAGCCGGAGCAGCGGAGCCTCGGGAAATAAAAAGCCCCAGGTTCTGAAACATGTGAAGAGCTGTTCTTGACGAGCACCCCAGCGCGTAATTTCAGTGTCGGGTAACACGGCTTCGGCAGGATCCATGGCCCAATTGTACTGTCACAATAGACTTGAGTGACTGCGTAGAGTACTGTGGATCCTCTGGTCACGGTAACCATGCCCCGGGAGAAGAGTTTTGGAGCCCCTTTCTTTTGGGGCCCCGCAAAGTAGGAAGGGCTTTGCTGCAGGGAGCTCCCAGGCCGCTACCCCTGACGTAGGTATGAACGGTGACAGCCGAAGGACAAGGTGTAGACTATGGGTGGAAGCTGGAACGTGGAGCAGTGAGATGGATGGAGAGGCAGGCAAGTTTGGCAAGAACAGCAGGTGGCAAACATAGGTAGAAAGGCAAGCTATAGCAGGAACCCACAGACGGTAACATAAAAGGATTTTCAAGGAAACGCACAGCAGTGCTTGGCCAGGGAATGGACACTAACAACTGGGCGTGAGAAGCAGGAAATGGAATCCCTAAAAACCCCCCTGCCAAAGTGCATTGGGGAACTTTTAATTTTGTATTGCGCGGCCCTTTTAAAACCAGGGAAAAGATGCCCGCTGCCTTATGATTGGTTAGTTATTTCGAGGAGGAAGACGCAGAGAAGCGCACCCACCGAGAAGCAAGCATGATGGGACCAGGTGAGTACTGGGAAGGCAGGAGCGAACAGAAACCCCGGGGGGGGGGCAGCAGGGGGCCACCCACAGGGGGTAAAAAGGGCAGCCCGGGTCCAGGAGTCGGACCACGGCACGACTCATTACATCTTGTAGGTGGTTGTATGAGGATTAGACAAGGGAAGAGTAGAGAGAAAGGCCCTGTGAGAATCAAATTTGCAAGAGGTAAAGTACAGGGAGGTTTATTAAACAAGAAAGTGGGGATGGGGGGGTTATGGAGATTTTGTATAGTTTGCACTAATTGCGCCGGGCAGTGAGTAGCCAGTGAAAGGATAGGCATGAGGAAGGGGCAGAGGAGTAATGAGAAGAGAGGTTGGATTAACCATGAGTATAGATTTAGAAGAGTAGAGGTCCCAGGATTGACCCCTTACGGACATCAACAGAGAAAGTGCAAAACAAGGCAGTGGTGTGTGATTGAGAGACACTAAACATTTGATTGCTGTGGTATGAGAATCCAGCACAGGGCAAAGTATGTTATATTAAGCTAGGAGAGAATATGTAACCGGAGCTAATGGTTGACTGTGTTGAAGACAGGGGACAGGTCTAGGAGGAGGAGCACAGAGTAGCGACATAAGACTTTGTCTTAAATAAAGGCATTAATGGCTTAAGACAGTTTTGGTAGTTTAGGGTCAGAAACCAGATTGCAGCAAGTCAAGTAGAGTTTAATGAGAGCTGAGGGGACAGGTCATAGATAGACATGTTGTTGGAGGATTTTTAGGTCAATTGGAGAAAGTGAGATAGCAATAGGAAATAGTTGGACAAAGAGGACAGGTCAAAAGATGGATTTTAAAGGATGGGTATGATGGTTGTATATGTAAAAAAAGGACAATGCCAAAGGGGTTTGTTTGGTGAATAAAAAGGGTTAGAGCTGGGATAATCACACTACAAAAGTTGGAGGTTTAGTTAAGAGGATAGGTATACCACTGTACAAGGAACAAATATTATTACTACAATTTTACTGTACAGTATAGCAAGAATACGATAATGCCCCTTATAGGTACTGGGATGTTGGTCTGGGGTGTCTAGGGCCCATCAGTGGAGTTTATTCTGGAGTCCACCAGTGGAGTTGTTTCTGGGGGCCCGTCCTACAGCTACTGTACGTGACCGTACTTTGCCTCTTGCTGTTTGCATTTCTTTCTCTGCCTTTCTGCTTTTCCTAGCGATGCATATGCAGTTGAAAAACAACTCTAGGTCTGCCATGCTTAAGGGCCACCAGTACATTCCATTGTTCCCCTGTAAGCCAGTCTGAGCCTGTTAATAGTATTTTCTTTTGTTCCCAACATGTAAATGTATCTCCCAAGCAATAATAGTGCCCTCTTTAGGTACCACACAGTGAAACCTTTGATGCAATGCCCCTTTTGTTCTGCCTCTCAAGGCTTACAACATGAGGGGGACAGAGAGCATGCACCGAGACTGCAGTTGGGAGAGAAAAAGATAGACAAAGTGTAGCAAAGGATCCTAGGGCTTGTAGGTTTACAGGGCAAAGGGAGACAACTTTAAAACAAGAGATGCTGCTGCAGAGCCACAAAGAAAGCAGGCTACATGTCGCAAGCGAAAAGTACAAATTTATCACAGAAAGCATCACAGGGAGCAAAACATTTGAGAAATTTGTATTTGGCTTTGTTGAGGGTCTCAGTAGCATCCAAGATACATCTATTGACCAGGTTGCACTTTTCTCACTTAATTCTTGTTGCTTAGAAAAGAGTGATTTGGTACCTTATTATCTAGGATTCTCAGGAGTTAAATTCTAAGGTCAGTCCCCAGACCAGATGTGCCCTACATTTCTACACTGACAGTTTACGCTGATATAATTTTCTATGACACAAACCACACACTACTGCCAGTGAGGGCACATGATACAGTCATGTTATCATGCCACCTTCCCTGGGACACTGACATCATTATCTGTAAGGAAAATAAGCCTATGGGGTTAGATGTTGATGCTGGTTTGTTTCATTGTTTTATATATAAATGTTTTGTGTGATGTATAGTGTTCTGCAGGGCACCGGAGGACCTCTGGCCAGGGCAATGGTCCCAGAAGTGGGAGAGAAAGGCTTTCTCACCTGAACTACTTGCCATGTGTAGATGGGCTTGTGAAAAGACCTGGAAGTCAATTTCACATGCCACATCATAAAGTGGGAGGTGTAAGGAAAATGAGCCTCTGGGGTCAAATGCTTAATTTCGATTGCCTAATTGTTTTGTATATGAATATTGTATGTGATGTATCATGTTTTTATATGAAACTCCTTCAGTCATTTATCTCTATAGGGGCTATTTCGCAAGTGGAGTTCTAATAGGCCATTTTGTCATATATGCTAATTAACACAGACGTGTTAAGTAGTAAATGTGGAAGAGGGATATACATGAGCCAGACTATATGTCAACAGGGACTCTGAGCTCATGGCATAGGCATAGGACAATGGAAAAAAATATACATCAAACAAATCTTGGGCATAATCCATGTTTCCCATAACTCACTTATGAGTTATGGGAATCGGTCATATTTATATTTGGCATGCCTGGGTTGGTAAATTCATACTTGGGAAATTGGTGGTCATGATATCTGGTTAAGAGACTCTTATGAGGAATTCTGACAGGAGCTAAAAATTATGAATTTATTAGTGTTACCAGCATGTAATTAGCCAACCCCTCTGTGACCTAAGCAGGAAGAGGAACTGGGAGGGGATTTTGGAGTTTCCATGAAACACCTTTGGGGGTCATAGACCGTTGTCAGTTCTGCATGTTTTTATGTATGCTTGTTATTTTGCAATTTTTGAAACGTAAGCATTGTATCTGTATTTTAAAGCTTAAAACTCTGATAGTTTTGCCTTGTTGCCAAAACAAACTCCAACGAACTCCAAAAATCTCAAAAGAGTTTAAGTGACTGCTGGTGCATGGGACTTAGCTTGAATTCCTTTTTTTTAAGGTCTATAGAGTTAATTTCTAGAAAATGAAAGGTGGTGCCAGTGTGTACATGTAGGTACATGTAGTGCTCATAGTATAAGCAAAGTGAGAGCTAAGTGTGAGCTGTTGTTTTACTGGTTGACCCCAGATTCCACAGAAGGAGGTGAGGCTTGAGTTGAGTATCCGATACAGACTGTGTCCCAGAGACCTCTCTACATGTGGTTTTCCCTTTGCCTGGCATATAATTGAGGTTGGAAGTGAGATCTAATTCTGGAGAATGGTCCCAGTAGTGGGGGAGAAAGGCTATTTCACCTGGACTTTTTGCCATGTGTAGATGGGCTAGTGAAATGACTTACGTCATTATGCCACCTCCCCTGGGACACTGACTTCATTAGCTCATCCAAACTCTTGTAGGCCACAGCCTAAAACATCCTCATGAGAGTAAGTGGCTGGCAAGAAGCCAATAGCTGTATGCTCCCCTGTAGTTTTCAGCTGGATTAGCATCATAAGGACAAAGATACAGTTCAAAGAAGACCTTTCCAGATCTAAATGCAGTGACACTCACTGTGAGTGCTAGTGCTACACCACTAACACGATTTTATTTGCAACAAATCCTAATTGGAAGCAACAATAAAACTTTTTCTAACTGGATGGTTAAAGAGATTTGCTAGTTTAAAAAGACATTTTACAATCTATATTAAAGAATTTTAAGTAAATAGTTACTTGTTCTAGATATTTGTCTTTTAGCCAGAGTGGAGATAATGGGGCACATTTACCATAGTGCAGGGGTGTTGGGAAAAAACAACAACCATAATACCCACAGTTATAGATAATATAAAAAAATTATGGGAGTTGTAGTTTCCCAACAGCTGGAGGGCCGCAGTTTGACACCAGTGCCATAGTGCATCGGAGTTTTTAAAGTAAATAGTTCCTTGTTCTAGATATTTGTCTTTTAGCCAGAGTAGAGATAATGGAGTACATTTACCATAGTGCACCAGAGTACATGCTTTACACCACATTTATTGTGTTTTAGATTTTTTTTGAGTTTTTAGACACCTCTTCACCTGGTCTGAGAAAAGGTACTGTACATGGCTCCATGGAAAAAGAGGTGAAAAAATGGGTCAAAATTTTGGTGCAATTATATGTACAAACTTTATCACTGACAATCTGATGTCCAGAATCAGGGTATAATAGAGAATCACAGTTTATCGAGTGGCCCTAAGTAGGGAATGGTAGGGTGACCATTAGGGTCAGGAATTTTGGGACCACCCTCATCAGTGCGATGACTCCATAAAAACCTTCTTTAGGGTTTGTTTATAGGGTTGTTGCAGGGATATTTGACCCATTTGGGCCTTTTTTGGATACATTTTTTTCCTTTACAGGACTCTACTATTTGGAACCATCAGAAAGTATCGGTACCGTAAGTATTCTACTGTATTAAGTTGGTAATTTGTACTGTGCCACCTTTTAGTAGGTTTAGTAGTTATAGTTGTTGTCAAATATTGTTATAAGAGTAATTATCGTCTAGAGGTTTTTTTTGTGTATTTAGGTATTTTTAAGTGTATTAAAAAAAGTGTATGTTTTATATTGGGGTTTTCTATGTAAGCTGTGATTCTATATGCACAAACTAGGCCAACTAAAAAGTGGTGTAAAGTTTGAATAAAAAATCTAAAAATCAATTGGGTTTACAACTGTATGATAAATCTGGTGCATGTTTACACACTTCTGTCTAAGTTTACATTGTATATATATTAAACAGTATTAGTAAATGTGCCCCAACGACTCTTTCTCCATAAGACCTGGCACATTTCTTTAAAAGTGTTTAAAATGGTTATAACTGTAATATCTACCTCGGCTGGTATGAAAAGTGACATCTTGGATAGGCCATTCATTTTAAAACTCATTTAATTTGTTGTTGTTTTATAGTATCAGTTCTCAGTTCACTGGAACAATTTTTATTCATTTTCTCCACTAAAAATGTTTTAGACCATAGAGCACTTAATGATATTTCCTAAAACAGCATATTGTGCTCTTTACATATGAACTAGTGGATAGCAACAAATGGTCTAAAAGCATAAATCTCTGTGATTTAACACTCACTTCTTTCTTATTACAACATAAGGAAAAAATACTTTGCGGAATCATTTCACCCAAGCATGTACAAGTAGTAATTTCCAGTTCTCCTAGCCAATGTTTTACTAAAACAGATATGTTTGATTTATAGCAGTAGTAGAAACTCTGGCAGCTGCCCCACTTGTAACTAATATACAGCACTTTGCAAACATATAATATCATTGATTTTTTTTTTCTTCCACAGTGTTGAGACTACATAATCGCCAAAACCTGCATTTTTTCCTTTTGTTTGGGGAGTAACAGGTGTGCAATACGTGCCTTCCTCATAACTCCAGTGACCTTATAGACCATAGTTAATAGAGTCACAGTCTCCATTCCCATCAACAATAGCAATACATGAGTCATCCACACCTGGAAAAAAAATACTAAGTTGACAATGAAATCACATTACCTTTAGTCAGAGGCAATAATAATCTACTAGGCAACATGAAACAATAAAATAAAAACAGTAGATGTATTATGATGTCACCACCTCATAATTTATACCTACAAACACACCATCAACTTTTTTAATAGCAGATGATAAGAAAATCCTACAGATTTTGTATTGGTTCTTCTGACAACAATTTTTGTGCAGTAAACAAGGTTAGTCAGTACATCTAAAGAAGGCAAAATAAATGTGCAGGTACACATATGCTTCTACTATAATGCACACCTTAGCTTTTACTGTAATGAAAATTTGAACTTGAAAAAAATACAGCAGCACTGTGTAAGTACTAAAGTATATAGAACAAAATATTTTGAATAGTGTTACTTCTATATCTACCATATTTCTAAATGTAAAGTTCTTTTGATCACAACAAGGTGAACTGCAGGGTTTCTACACTAAATAGACTTACCTTATAGTCAGAGACCAACTTTTTTGTGCTCTAATGACCCATTTGTAATACACACTACTCACAAAAATGATTGTTTGGCTTTTGGTTGAAATTTCAGGATGAACATTTCTTGAATTTTTTTTAAATGTACTAAAGGACACCATCTCTTAACTATAGAATGCACATGTCCAACTTTTCAGTGTTTCAGTACTTTTTGCACAACTTGCTGATCTTTAACAAGCTTAATGGCAACATTTACAACAAGTGTTTGATTCCTGAATCGCCCAATAAATTTGGGCGATCAATTTAGAATTGGGATTTAAGCAGTCCTCCCCATCATGCTTTTCACATTTTGACATCATGAGACCAAGACAACACCATACAATTGATCAACATTGCAGAATGTTCTCAGACGGAAGTGGCTACTGAGCTTAGAGTGTTATCAGAGTGTCATCAGCAGTCTCCATCACGCACTGATAACTGCTTCATTTGTAAACAATGCCCTGCGGAACTGGACGTTGAATGCCACAAAACTCCAGGCACATTTAAGGGAATTGAGAGGCAACCAAGTGTCATGTCAGACCATTCGTAACCATTTACATCAATCTGCGTGTTAGACAACCAGCAAGGGTACCTGACCACACCAAGCACAGACATCATCAACTTACATGGGCCAGAGAGAATCTACGCTGGACAAAGTGGTCCTCAGTGCTGTTCAATAATGAAAGTGGATTCACTCTGAGCAGAAATGATGGCCGCCAACAGATGTCAAGGAGAGCATTATGCATCAGCCAGGGCAGGTACCAGTCAAGTACTCTTGCTGGTCATTTAGCACGCAGACCATGCTGACATGACATTTGGGTGCCTCTCACCTCCCTTAAATGAGCCTGGAGTTGTGTGGCATTCATAATCTGGTTCCACAGGGCATTGTTTAGAATGAAGTGGTCATCTCTTTTGCACCTACTGATGATACTCTGACATTCTAAGCTCAGTGGCCACTTGTGTCTAGGGGCATCCTGCTTGAAGCCTCGCAATGGTGAGGTATTGATGGTCAATTGTAAGGTGTTGTTTTGGTCTCATGTTGTTAAATAGTGAACAGCATGATGAGGAGGACTGTTTAAGTCCCAGTTTAAATTGATTTCCTAAATTTATTGGGCAATTCAGGGATCAAACACCTGTTCGGAATTTTGCCATTAAGCTTAAGCTCCTTGTTAGAGATTAACAAGTTGTGTAAAAAGTATTGAAACACTGAACAGTTGGACATGTGCATTCTAAAGTTAAAGGGGTTGTCTCACCACATGGATTGATGTTTTGGTTAAAGATCTTACAAAAACAAGTCACTTTGCAATTTGTGTCCATTAACAGTGTCCTACCTATTCCTAGATATCCTCTCTTGTATCAGCTCCTCATGTCACTATAGCTACAGACCTGTTCAATCTCTCCTGATAGGCTGCCAGCGCTGGTCGCTATAGCTACAGACCTGGTGTCCTCAGCAGTTCATCCCTGCAGGTCAGTAGAAGCCAGTAAACACACCCCTAATTCAAAAATCAAAAGGATGTGCATACAGTTAGAGACATGCCATGGAGTTTGGGGCCCACTGAGGAGCCGGTTATCCCTTAATGGGCCCCAAGCTATACAACATGTTTCTAACTGTATGCATACCTCCCAACTTTTAGAGATTATAAAGTGGGACACATCAGGCCTCACCTCTAACCACGCCCCAAACACATGACATCACACCAGGACATGCCTCTAACCTCACCCACACACATACGTCCCAACTTTTTTGACAGCCAAAGCGGAACACTTGGCATTTTAAAAATCATTGTAATATAAAAATTTTAGGATCACATTGCATCAAATGATGAAATATTATTATGTTGTTATGTAATATACAGCAGGGAAGCAATCAGATACTTTTTAAAGCAAGATAGTCGGTTTACTGATGCAAATCTATTTTCCAAATGAAAAAGAGGGACATTTTTAGAGCAATGAGAGACAGAGGGACCTGGGTTGAAAATATGGACGGTCCTTCCAAAATAGGGACACTTGGGAGGTATGTGTATGCGTGGTAGTATATATGTATGTCTCCTCCGGTGAGCCAGTTCAACACCAATTGCATGGATTATATATTTAAGGGAGTAGTGATACGGAGGGAAGGGTCAATATTCTATGTGGGCTGGTTGGTTTTGAGTGCCAAAGCTGCCTTCAAGTCCAGTCTGGCCCTACTCAGGGGTCTTTTGCCATGCTATTTTGAGGCCTTTGGTTGGTTGAATAAGTCGTTTTGGTTATGTTTGTCATCACACAGTATACCAAAATATTTTTGTCTGTCAGTAGCGAATTGATAGAAAATTTAGGCAGTGGCATGAAAGGCCTGTAGGCCTTTGTTTGGCCCAAGCTACCCAGGGAGCCCAGTCACTTTAGCTGACCACTTAGATGTCACGGTTGCTATTAACAGCATAGTAAATAGCAGTTAAACAATTGGGATTGGCATTATCTCCTCTTCCAGTTTTATAGCAAAAGCCAAGCTGTGAATCACCACCAGGCTCCCACAGTGATTGAATAGTCGTGAAAGCTATGCTCGACCTTAAGTCACATGTACATGATTCTGTAGAAATTAGTGCTCACAGATGGGTTCAGAATAAACATATATTAAAACTATCCTACTGCTCCTTTGTAAATCTCTGCACTAAATAAATCACGTAATGTTTACTAAATATTTTTTATATTTTTTATAAGATGACCATAGTAAGTGATGGTGAGCTATGTATCTTTACTAAACAATGGAATTGTTGATGCCAAACATTTGCAAAAAGAGATATTTTAGCAGCAAAAGAGGGCAGATGGGAACACACACATCTGGACGATGACATCTTAGTTGTGTTCTCCAATTATATACTTAATAATAATATTGACAAATTTTATACATCATAAACTTGCTAGTTTCCAGATCTTATGTTTATTGTACAAAATTTTCATTACAAAAGAGGGCCCAAACTATGGGGAACTAATTTTGGCTAAAAAAAACCCTGCAAAAACTTCAAAAAAGATGATTATTATTATTGTATTGTACATCTCAACCCCCTGAGGTCAAAGCGATTTTCCGGCTTTTTTATCAACCTATTCCAAGAGACATAACTTTTTTTGTTTTCAGTTTTTTCTTTTTCATCTAGGCCTGTTTTTCCCAAATATTGTAGGTTTTATATACACTATATATTTAGTAAAGCAATAAGATTTATTTGTTTATTTATTTTGGGTAAAATTATTAAGTTATTGATCTTTTAATCACGTACATATTACTTTGGAATATTTCGTATTTTTCATGTCTTGTGTCATTGATAATCTAATAAGCAGTGCCTTTGAAGTAGCCTAACATGCAGATGGCTATGGCAGACATTGCATTGCAGAACACCAATCATCAAATAAAGGGGCCTTCCCCCATGTAAAGCTAAATCAAATTTTCACTATTGACTGGGCGTTTTAAAAGAAATCTATTGCCAATTTTTGTTTGCTAATTAAAACAAGATACTGATACATATTCTTTTCTTCTTAGACATTTTTGTTTTCTGACTGCATGTTTTTTATTTCTGTGTTTTATATATGATTATGGCGGTAGCCATTTTACCTGATCTGCTTTTAACAGCATTTAGAGAGATGTTTTATAGCAACGACATTCAATGGTACCTTAAACGGGACAGATCCATTGACTTCTATATGAGAGTTTTCAAAGCATGATCTGTGACATGGAAAGAATGTGCAGGGAGGAGGAGATTGTGTCCAACTATAATTAGGCCGAGTGGCCAAAATGAAAATTGCAGGATTTCAGGAATTTAAAAAAATATTGGTAGTGATATGGAAAATTAAAGTTAAAAAAAAGACCAAAAATTCTAAAAAAAAAGTGTTTAACATAAAAACATGAGTTAAACAATAGGTCATTTTCTGATGAAAAAATCCCAGTTAACTGGCCTGAAATAGAGGTTTCTCTGATCTTGCTCATGACAACTGGAGTCTGAAACAAAATTCCTGTGCCAGGCCCTTAATGAAAGCAGAGAAATCCATGATGTATATTTATGTCTGGATAGACAGACATTAAGGGTGACATGTATGAGTCCTGGTGCTGACAGTCTAGTTCTAAATAGGTGTAAAGTAGTGTAGAAAGCGCTAAAAAAAATTAACCCTTTTTTCTTCTGCAGGTCACCATAAAGGCCATGTAGTGCCAATAACAAAATCTACTCAGCAGACCAACATTAACCTGGTCTGGCTGTTCTAATGTTCGGGCCCTAATTTGGCGTCAAAGAATCATAAATAGTCTAATCATGAATGTGGGCGACGTGCCCCCATAAACCCCCAAATCTTTGGCGCACTAAAAAATGCCCTTTGGCGCGGGGCCGGGACAAGGCTTTTTGGTCCCTAGGCAGACAGAATTTGCCCCCCCCCCCCCTCCCCCTCGCTCTCAAAAAAATACCCCCCACACACACACACAATTCCTCTCACCCCTGCCCGGGCCCCCTTCAAAAATTTTCTGCACTTTCCACAAGCTCCCTCCATCTCCCCAGTCACTGCAACAATAAAATCAGCCCTGAAAAATTTTTGCATTTTCAAAATGGGCCCTCTCCTATGACATCAATACCCCTAAATAACATCACTAAATAATCCACCATCAGGACAAATCTACCAAAACGAATGATTGTTACAAAAAAACACCCTAAAAAACCAAGCCCCAAAACAAATTACTACTTAAGGCTAAAATAATTCTGCCAGCCCCCTGACCGAACGAAACCCCCACATTGACAAATCAGCGTACACGGGCTCGAAGACATATACCACCACCATACGTGACCATTAGGGGTAATCAGTTGATGTGGGTTTGCGAAATTAAGTGATTACACTGCATTACTTTAGTGACCCCGGAAGTCTTTTCTAATCACGTCGTTCATTTCCCTTTTTTTCTCCACCCGGTTCCACCTTTGCCAATTGCCCCGGCCAAGACTCTCCCTGAGGTTTTGACACAAAAAACTTAATTCCCACTTTTCCCATAACTCCTAATTTAGGTATATAAGTCCCCTTATCCCCACAGGGATATAAAATGCCCCCATCAGGGAGTAAATAGATATTGTCCCCCCCCAGACAGGGAGGGGAATAAATAAGGGGCACTCAGGCAGGAATAGCTAGGGGGTCAGGCAAATATATAGCTAGGGGTTCAGGCAGGCGTAGGGGGCACAGGGAGGCGATGGGGGGTCAGGGAGGGGATGGGGCCCAGGCAGGGGTTGGGCCACAGGGAGGGTATGGGGCCACAGGCAGGCTAAAGGGGCCACAGGGAGGGGTATGGGCCACAGCGGGTATGGGACCTCAGGCAGGCGTATGGGGCTTATCAGGGGAAAGGGGCCACAGGCAGCGATGGGGCTCAGGCGTCGTATGGGGGGCTCAGGGATCGTATGGGGCACCAGCAGGCTATGGGGCCACAGGCAGGGATATAGGGCCCAGCAGGCGTAGGGGCCACAGCAGGGGTATGGGGGCCCCAGGGAGGCTTTTGGGCCTCGGGAGCGTATGGGGGCCACAGCAAGGGTAGGGGGGTTAGGCAGGCGTATGGGGGTCAGGGAGGCGTATGGGGGGACCCGGGGGCGTATGGGGGCCACAGGGAGCATAAGGGCCACAGGGAGTCGAAAAGGGGGTCAGGCAGGCAAAGGGGGGGACAGGCAGGCAATAGGGGCCACAGGCAGCCGATGGGGGGTCAGGCGGCGTATGGGGACCACAGACAGGGTAATGGGGGCCAGGGAGGCTTATGGGGCACCAGGGAGGCATATAGGGCACAAAGGGAGGCATTATAGGGGGCCGCAGGGAGGCATTATAGGGGCCACAGCAGGATATAGGGGGCCACAGGGAGGCGTATGGGGGGGCCACGGCAGAATATAGGGGCCACAGCAGCATTATAGTGGCCCGGGGAGCATTTTGGGGGCCGCACAGGCATTTTAGGGGGGGGCAGGGAGGCATTAGGGGGCCCCCCACGGGAAAAGGGGGGCCACAAGCAAACATTAAAAGGGGGCCCACAGGCATTATGGGGGGCCCCAAAGGGAGGGTTATGGCGCCGCAGGCAGCTTATAGGGCCGCAGGGGGGAAAAGGGGGGCCACAGGCGGGCCTTATAGGGGGGCCCCAGGCAGGCATTTTGGGGGCCGCAGGGAGCATTTTGGGGCCCAGCAGGGATTATAGGGGGCAGGGGGGATATAGGGGGCCACAGGCGGGATATAGGGGGGGACAGCAGATATAGGGGCCCAGGGAGGCATTTATAGGGGGGCCGCAGGCAGGGGATTTTAGGGGGCCGAGGGGGGATATAGGGGGCCCAGGTGGGATATAAGGGCCACAGGGAGGATTAGGGGCCCACGGCAGCATTTTGGGGGCCGCGGCAGGGATTATAGGGGGGCCCAGCGCGGGATATAGGGGGGGGACAGGCGGCGTATGGGGGCCCACAGGCAGGCACTTAAAACAAAAACATTAAACTTACCCAATTCCCGGGGACGCGCTCCTCCGCCTCTCAGCTGCGCGCCCCCGGCTTCCTCGGGTGCACGGCCTGGACGCCTGTGCACCCCAAGGGAAGGGGCCCCGAAACACACTCATTGCGACCGCCGGGTGAGGCGCAGGGGCCGCGGCGGGGCCTCAGGCTATGAGGACCCGGGGGCCCCCGCTGTGTCGCCCCGCGGCTTACCGGGGGATCCAGCGACCCCGGGGAGCGGGCCCGACAGTGGGGGGGTTTGGGGGGAGGAGCGCTTGCCTCTGACCGAGAAGCGTCACAGAGACCGCCGGGGCCCTTTGGCCCACGGCACCCCGGGGCCCGGCGAGGGCGGGCCCTGACGGACCCCTTAGGATAGGCGAGGGAGCCCCAGGCGGCCCCCACCTTCCTACCCCGTCCCCGGCCCGCTTTTCGCATTTCAAAAGACTTAAAGGGGATTTGCCCAAAAGTCCCCTTAATCTGCTAAGGAGCAAAAGTAAACAAAGCACTGACTAAGAGAGCTGGTCAACCAGAGCCACATAAGGGGTCGTTGCAATGTTCACTCAAAAAATCACACACAACTATGTATTTTTATAAAAAAGACAACACCTTTCTCCACAGCACTTCAAGCTCGTCAGTCCCCTATCATCAGATAAAGCAGAGATCTACTCAAATAATCACACTACAACTAGTGGATTCTGTATACAAAAGACAACATATTTCTCCACAGCCCCTTGAAAGCTCCTTCACGCTCCCTCTCATCAGATAAGAAGTGTGCTCTGGGCAAGCCAGGCCAGTTCAGCTCCTGTCACTCTGCCTGATGTATTTAATGCAAGCTTTTAAGTAACTAAGGGCAGGTAAGGCAGCCTGTAGCTCTCTCAGGCTGCAATTTTTTTAATCACATATATTTAGAAAAGTGATTAGATACCCATTTTGGAGGATCCCACATCAACATTACATCATGGCAAAACCCCTTTAAGTTTGGAGTGCGCCTGTTCATACTTTCTTTTTGGCTCAAAGTACACCAGAAGACTGGTGCAGCCCCGTTCATACATGTTGCTCTAAATGTTGCTGTCTGGTTTAAAAAAATGTATTATTGTTGATTACTGTGGAGGGACCAGGATCTCTCTGCATAACATGGAAAGCCTATTGAATTTAATGAGCACTGTGTAATACTTTTTATTGTGGAAAAAGAACCATGCTAATTATACTTAGAGACTACAGCTGATTGCTAGGTGATCAACTTATTTTTGGGGTACTCTTTGAACAAATGGTTTCCCATCCTTGTCTATTCAATATAAATGGGATAAATAAACAAAGTGTTTTGGAGAATTGATGTCCCCAAATCTTACAGAGCGGCGGATTTTTATATTCTCATCTGTTAGTTGTTTTACTTACATCTTCATATCCACAAGTGCATTCTTCCATGCTGTATGCTCTCAGTAAGGCACATTTCAAATTTTTATTTTTACAGAGAGTAGATACAGGAATTAGGCAATAGATCGGGCTGAAACATGTAGTATAGTGTCTAGACAAGAATGTAGATCCTTATGGATGCACACAGTTTGGTACTGGCTAGACTGGGGTGCACAGTCTTTAAGTGATCCCTTGGTTTATGCCCTTGTCCCCCACAAGGTGGGTTTGACTGGCTGCAGGAAGATTCCGGGGTTGTTGACCCTAGAATGGCTAACAGCAGCAGTGGCAGGACAGACAAAAGAAAAGATTTAGAGCATCAACCAGGGCAGACTAGGAACATGGACAGCAAGAATGGATTAAGAGCAGGAAACCAGAAACTGGGACAAGATGCTGTACCCATGTACCTCGAAGTGGAGCACGAACATGGAGAATGGTGTGGGGCAGAAACATCAACATTTAGCGGGGCTGAAATGTCAATACAGGACTGGAGCATGGAAACAAGACTTTAGAGCAACAAATGCCAGACATGGTATCAGGAAGGACAGGGCAAAAATGAACTAGGAGTAGACAGAATAGAACAAAATAATGGCTTGGAACATTGTGGTTTGAGGCATAGCCCCAGGAAATAGGCGCTGGACCCAGAAAAGAGGTTGTTCTACTATGCTGACAATCGGCCATTAATGAGAGAACTAGCTGAATTATTTAGCAACCTTGAGGAGCCCATCAAAAACATCTGCATAGCAACAAAGCTTAGAACCAGGAAGATTTAACCTTCTGCATTATCGCAGGATTCAGGTTTAATCATGTAATAACTTAAAATGGACATAAAAGTAACTGTGGCCAAACTTGAATAGTCAACCAGGATTAAATGGCACCCATCCAGCAAGGGAGGTGGATAACAGTGCTAATAGTTCAGTTTGTAACATAGTATATGCTTCTTAAACCAGTACATAAGTGAAACTCTTTAGATTATTAAGCACATAACTAAGATCAATACAAGCATTAATGAGAAGTACCTATATATTCACTCATTAAAGGCCTATGAAAGAAAACATTTGTAAAACTGAGATGAGTGGATAGTAATCTTTGATAAAGAATATGTAATTTTATTTAATCATTAGTCAAATTAGAAAATTGTTTTGTTTTTCTAGTTGGTCTGTAGAAAATTGGACAACATGTAGTCAAACATGCGGGACCGGTGAACAGTTCAGACAAATTCACTGTAAGCAGAAGGCAAACTACAAAATGGAAATTGTCGCAAATAAAATGTGTTCCACAGCACCACCTGCCCATCGACAAACATGTAACACACAGAGCTGTCCACCGGCGTGGAGTATTGGAGCTTGGTCAGAGGTAATGTTAACATTTTGTATATAAATATAAAAGTTAACTTTTGTCATGCTCTTATCCAGTTGATTTTCCATTGCATGCTGAACTAGGTATGATAAATGCTCTTTTTTGTTTTGGTTTTTAGAAGGTGACATAGAAAAGATCTTTAATAAAACTTCAGTAAGGTCACATATCATAGATCTATGCTGGAGCTGCATAATAAGAGCCAGGGATAAGTTCCAGTGTTGTGCCTCTTGGAAAGCCTTTCTTGAAAGCCTTTTTTGGAAAACTACTTCCTAATCTGACCTTGTTCAATTAAGCACATGCAGTTTTTAGTAATAGAATGCCAATAACCAACATTTTAATAAAATGGACATTTATATAAGACAGATCAACATGCAAACGCATATAAAAGTGCTAAATTGGACAGGGGTGAAAGCTAAATGCATTTCAAAGGTTTCCTTTCTTTCTAGCCCCGCTTAGGAACATAACGGTAAGGAGTACAGAAGCTACATTCACCTGTGTTAAACATTACATATACAGTTTTATAATGGTGTATTATTGTTGTAGACAATTTTTGTAAATTTAGACTCATTTAAAGTCATTGGCAAAAGTGAGTAATATGTTGCATTATTAACTAATTCAGGTGAATTTATATATGTACATAAACATGAAAATACGTAAGTGCCAGTTCCAGAATATGAAATTTATTTTGTTAACAGGGTAGAAAATAAAAGTAGCAATATCATAAAGTAGTGCTTGAAAAGTCCTACAAATAGATAAATAGAACCAAGTCAAACAAATGAGTCAAAAATATTAGACTTGGCCACTTATCTGTTGAAGAAAATGATCCAATATCAAATATCAGTCCAGGGCAAAGTATGTGAACCATTAGGAACAGCAGATAATTTAAAGAGGAAATTAAAGTCGTGTTTTCAATCAATAGGATGAGAATCAGGTGTGAGTCAGCAGCCGGATTTATTTAAAGAACAGAGATTTATCAAAGTCTGATCACAAGACAGGTTTGTGAAATTGTATAAAGGAGACTTTTGAAGACCTCAGAAGAAGAGTTGTTGATACTCCTCAGGCTGGAAAAGGTTATAAAACCATCTCTAAAGAGACTGGACTCCACAAATAGAGGAAACTTCAGACCATTATCATACTTGCCAGGAGTTGTTGACCAACAAAGATCACACCAAGAGCAGGGTGTATAATAGTCACAAAAGTAACCACTGAGTATCTAAAGAACCTTCTTGCATTAGTTAATGTTAATATTTAGAAATCCACTATCAAGAGGACACTGAACAACAATGTATATGGCAGGACTGGAAGGAGAACATTGCTGCCCATTTACAGTTTGCTAAAGATCACCTAGACAAGACAAAAAGCCAATGTTTTGTGGATGGATGAGATCAAAATCGAGCTTTCTGGTTTAAATGTAAAGTGTTTTGTTTGGAGAATAGAAAATATTCCAGCATAAAATTCTACATATCATCTGTGAAATATGGTGGTGGTAGTATTATGATTTGTTTCTTTTTTTGCTTCATCTCCGGCTAGGACAGCTTCCCATCATTTCTTAAAAAATTTAAATTTTCTGAATTAACCAACATTTCTAAAGGAAAAGTAAAAAACATTTTTCCAGGAGCTTTTTTCTCATGAAACAGGGGTCTTTGCAACAAAAAAACCAACCCAAAGGGCACACAATTCGCTTAAAAAAAAGGGAAATTTTTAAAAAAGAAAAAAGTTTAATTTTTTTAAAAGGGGACAAGTCAAAGTCCCGATCATGACCCCATTATAAATTTTGGGGGAAGGGCCTTAAAACTAGCAGTTCAGGGGAAACCCGGGACTGACAAAACCCTGTTCCCGGTTTTATGTGAAAAAAGGGAGAAAACCCATTTCCCCCAAAGTCGATATAAAAAAAACAATCAAAAAAATTACAGAAATGTTTAGATGCATTAGTGCTGCAAAAAGGATTTTTTATACCAGATCAAAAAGAAAGGGGGTTTCCCCTTTACGTTTTCCAGTGGCCAGGGGTTAGCCTTTTTCCCTTTGGCAGAAAAGGGGACCCCTGGGTTCAAATACAACCAAAACCACTTTCTGCAAAGAGCTTGCCCTGTTCTTACGTTTTTGAAACAGTTTCCAACGTTTTCTCCACACCCCCAAAAAAAACATACGGGTGGGTTTAAATTGGAAATTTAGACGGGTGATTTTCCCCAATAGGAAATAGGCCCCAAAGGGAAATTTTTGCCAATTTCAAAAAATGCTGTGGAATTTGTTGGCTTATTTTAAATGAAAAAAAAACCCCTTCTAAAAGGATTTACAAATTTTCCCAAGCACCACTATATGTTTGCAAAAATTTTGCTCTTTTGTTATAAATCTTTCTTCTGTGCATTAGGAGTTTTGATTCAATGTTTAAGCCAAAACTGATGCATCTTTACTACATGTTTTTAGTGCTCCCAAACCCTTTGGGGGCAAAGGCTGGGGGAAACGATCAGTGTTTTTTAAAAGAATTTAACCCCTTTCCCCCCGAGCCCCAGATTCTTCAGGACTCAGCCTCCCACATCTGATTTTCCAAACCCAAAAAACTCAAAGGAAAACTTTTTCCCTTGGGTTAAACCCCCTTGGGAAAATTAAAGGGGACTGAAAGGGTCGGAAAATTTGGGTTTAAAAAGGTAAATTATGCGGATAAAAAGGGGTTTGTTTAGCTTGCACTCAGATTTCCATGAAACCCATGTGGGGGAGCCCAAGAATTCAGAAGATGAAAAAGGCCCAAAGTAAACACATCCTGAAGCATTGGAGTATGTTCTTTTAATAATGACCTTAGCTAAGAAGCTAGCAGGAGTGGTGGTAACATGATCAAAGAGAAGTTTAAAAAAGACATAGAAATATAAATAGCTGAGTATATGAACATAATGAAAACAAGTCTAAATTTAGACATGAGTTTAATTAAAACATAGCATTGATGCCCCAAACCTTGGCAACTAGATATCAATATCCAAGATACATTGATGTTTGGGTAAACAAAATTTAAATAAAAATCTATCTGTGTGTGCTCAACATATATGAGGGAAAATTTTTTAAAATTTTTTAAAAATTTTGGAAAAAACAAACCTTTCCCAATGCTCAAAAGCTTGCCCCTTCCTTTTTTTCTTGTACCATTCTATGTTGCAGTTGTGATTTGGGGAATAAAAAAGTTTACAAAAAATTTTAAAAATTTTTCGTCCCCCTTTATTTTAAAAATGAACTCTTTGGCTAATTCATCAAATTAATATTTATTTTATTTAAAGATTTTTTCCCCAAACCCCCAGGGGGGTGAAAAACCCCCCATAAATAAAAAATTAAAAGGATATGCTGTAAATGCTTACATTTGGGAAATACCCTTTTTAAAGCACCCCTTTAGAGGGGTTTTTAGTCACCAGCTTTTAAATTTTATAAAAAATTTTTTAAAAATTATTTTATTTTTATTTTATATATTCATTATATATTTTTACATTTATATTTTCATTAAAAAAAATATTATATTGTAACAGTTTGGGGGATTCGCTTTTTCCCAACCCCAAAAGCGATGATGGCATAACCCACGCCGGGGGCGGAACCCCAAGTACCCCCCGGTTTTAAACCAGAGCCTCACCCCCAAAACGGGATGGATTTTGCTGCGGCGTGGGGCCCTTACCAGGTCGCTCCCCTTTTGACGTGACCTTGCTTGCGTTGGGGGCCGGGGTTCCCGGCGGGGTTACAGAATCGTAAACCCTTTTTGGGGGTGGGTCGGGACGGGGGAAAAGAAGGTCAGGACGGGCCCGCAGGGGTTTCGTGGTCAAGCCCGGGCAGAAGGTCAGGGAAAGGGGAAAACGGGCCCAAAATCAGGAAAATTTTGCAGGGGAGGGGAGACACTGAAAAATCAGACAGGCCCTTCCCAAATCTCTTGACTGGGTAACCCCACCAACGAACGGGCGGAGAGTGCGGGGGGCATCTTCCAAAAAATGGGGACCAGCCGGCCGTAAATAGACTAATTACCGGGAAGCGGGGCCCTTTAAATCCAGCCCAGCCTTTCGCACGCGCGCCCTAAGCTTACTTTAGGGCGCCAGGCTGCCGGGACAGGCAGGAGCAAAGGGGGCACGGAGCCCTGGACAAGGGAATGGACCCCCTTTTACCTTCCCATTTGGTTTTGGGGGTGGTATGCAGACGAGGGAAATTTCCCGCTGAACCTTTCAATGAACACAGAGCCGCCAGAATCTCGACACAAACTGGACCCCCCAAAACAAAAAACGATATGAAAAAAAAGCCCCTGTAGCCGAAAAATTGCTGGGGAAAAAGTGCTGGGGCCCAAATGGGGCGCGGAAAACCCAAACCCGGGGAGGGAACCAAAAAAGCCAAATTTTTTAAAACCCATCGGTCACCACCAAATGACCGTTTTTAACCCCTGGAGGTGGGGAGGTTGGGAACAAAGTCCATGGCTATTGGGACCAAGGCTTTTCTTGGGCCCGGAAAAGAATCAGAAAGACCCGCGGGGCTGAGACAAGGGACTTTGTTTCGGGCACAGGAAAGGGTTTTTTTTGATGGTGAAATTCTCGGAAGGGAAAACGGCCCCCCTCCCCCGTAAATCCGGGCCCTTCTTTTAAGGGGGAAAAAAAAAAAAAAAATTTTTTTTGGGCCAAATAGTTTGTGATCACCAATTTGTATAAATTTTCGCTCGGTTGGGGGTGAAAGGTCTTTGAGAAGAAGCCGCAAGTACCCGGTTTTCCCGAGGAAGCTTTTGTAAAGGGGCAAACGCCTGCAACCCACCGAGGAGGCAAACCACCTCAAGAAAAGAAAAGGACGCTGCGGGGCCCCGGGCGAAACAGAACAAGAAAAAGCCCAAAAGATGACCCTTTAGGCGCTCGAAGGTTCTTTTAGCTTCTGGAGGGCCAGGATTTGGGGAAATTTGGGATTTTTCTTCATAAGTGCCAACCCAAACGGGGCCCCCGGGGGTTTGGGAAGTGCGGAATAAACTGCTTTAAAAATTGGGAAAAACCCCAAAAAATCGCCCATAGGGGCGAAGGCCCAAATAGTCGGGGGGCCAAATGTAAGACTGTTTGACAGCTTGAGGGGTTTCCCTCTGAGACCCGATCCAAACGATGTATTTCCCCGGAAAAGGCCAAAAAGGGCTTCAAACAGGGATTTCTCCTTTTTGGATATAATGGGGTCCCCGGAACGTTTGAGCACCCGGTGGGCGGGGGGGGTGGCGGGGAGTCCTAGATCTGGGGAGAAATTAGGATTTTATCTAGTAAACAAATAACCAGACGTAGAGGAGATCGTGGAAAAAATCTCTTTTACGAAATTCTGGAACCAACCCCCCGGGGCATTGCAGAGACCAAATGGAAAGACAAAAATTCAAAATGGCCATCTCGGTTATTTTAAAAGGGGCCCTCCCTTCCCCCCTCGTTCGCCTTTACGGATACAATCAAGTTTTTATGCCCCCCGTAAGTCCAACTTGGAAAAAAAAAATTTGGGGCCCCGTAGGCGATCAAAAAAACTTGGATTAAACGGCAGGGGTATCATTTTTAAGTGGGTTTTGTTTAAACCCCCCCATAATAGTACAGGGGGCCCGGGGAAATACCATCTTTTCCTTTCCCAAAAAAGGGAAAAAAAAACCGGCCCCCGCAGGGGAGGAAAAACTTGTGTAAAGCCTTTAAAGGAATTTCCTGGGGTATAAATTTTGACATGGCTTTAGGCTCCGGACCAAAAGAGAGGAAAAGCCCCCCGGCCGGGGGGGGGAGGGGTATACCGGGTTGCAGGTCAATAGGACAGTCAAAAGGCCGGTGCAGGGGCAAACTTTTTGGCCTGTTTTTTCGGAAAAGATGTCCCGGGCCCGATCCTGGTTTGGAGTGGGTAGAAACCCCCGGGAAAAGGGGTTCGTTTGACTTTTTGCAGAGGGGGTCGTAGAGCTGGACGGGGTGCAGGAAAGGATTTGCGAGATTTGGGAACGCCGGGGGCTCCAATGGATTTAAATTTGCCCGTGGGTTTCCCTTTTAAGGGGGGAGCATTTGGGCTTTGCAACCAAGGGGACCCCGGAGGATTTCAAGGAAAAGGGGGCGAAAAGGGAGAACAAGAAACTTCCCGAGTCTCCTTTTGTTTTTGGGACCTATTTCCAAGGTGAGGGGCGCAGTGCGAATTTAAAAAGGGGGTCCTTTAGCATTCGCCACTGACGGGGGAGCCCTGAACATTTGGGTTTTTTTGCAAAGGGTCACCGGGAAAAACCCAAACTTGGAACCCCCATGCTTGGCTGGGCCCAAAACCCTTTCCGGCAAAACCCCCGAATCAAGAATGGCGGTGGCTTTTAAAAAAGGTTGCTGTCCCGGCCCAAATTTCCCCGAGTAACGGGGAAAGGGTCAAACGGGGGGAGGCCGCAAATTACACCTTAAAGGGGTGCCCCCCCTGCGAAGCCCTAGCGAGGGTTTCCCGGGCCCCACCGAAAAAGTTTTGAATTAAGTTTGGGCCAGAAAAAACCGCCACAGTAAAAAAAGCAAGCTTGCCTCTGACTGACGCTGGGAGCGTTCCTTTCCCGGGTCAGGGGGGGCTTTTTTTACCCGGGATAGAAATTTTCCACAGGGCCAAAAGGGGGCGGGGGAAAAATTGAGGGGGTTTGGAACATGGGAGCCAGACGAGGTGGGCCGGCGGGGTAAGTGATCTCCTTTTGGGAAAGGCGGATTTTTTTTGATGTCTTTTCCGGAAAAACCGTTTGTTAAATTCGGGTAGCAAACCCAAAATCAGGTGGGCCACGGGCGGGATGGAAATCCCGCCCACGGGGCTTTTTCTTTTTTCCCCCCGAAAGCCCTTTGCCAGAAGGTGGGCCCCCCCAAACCCTCATTACCCAGTTCCAGTCAGACTAGGGTGCAAATGAAAGGGAGTAATCCCCCAAACATGGATCGCCTTGTGGAGTTTGGAAAGCAGACCCTGCGGAAAACGGAGGGGGCGGCCGGGTTTTTTAAAAGCGGGGGGAAACCCCCCTGGGGGGAAGGGTTTTTGTAGATTTGCCGTCAGGGGGTTTGTCCTCGGCCCCAAGGGGGGAGTGGCCCAAAAGCTTCGCCTTTAAAGGGAGGCTAATTATGAACCCCTTGGGCCCCGCTCGGGGGGGAAATTTGGGTTTCCCCAAAACAACTCGATGTGGATGGGGGGCATTGACTGATGAAGCCTCTGCACTTCTTCGGGTCTTCATCATAGTGTGAGGGAAGCGGCAGATGCAGAGATGGTCCCGGAGCCGGAGTAACTGATGCAGCGTGACGGAAGCAGCCGCAGGCAGAGGTAGATGGGCCGCAAGGTTCTGCATCATGGCCGTGAGCTAGCTAATGTGCTGGCTCTGCTAAGCGACGGCCGTCGTGACGTCCCGGAGTTCGGGCAGAGGTACCCTGGGCGGAATCCATGGCCAGTTCATACTGTAACTGGTATGGTGGATTCGCTGGACCACCACAAGCGATGATGGCGTAAGCCACACCAGGGAGCGGAGTCTAAGTAGCCCCCGGTATTCACCAGAGCCCGCCGCAAAGCGGGATGGACTTGCTGCGGCGTGAGGCTACCAGGTCGCTACCCCTGACGTGACTTGCTTGCGATGGCGGCCGGGGTACTGCGTGGTACAGAATCGTAATCCGGAGGCATAGTCGGGGACAGGCAGAATGTCAAGACGGGTGGCAGAGGTTCGTGGTCAGAGACAGGCAGAAGGTCAGGGGAGGCAGCAAACAGGCACGGTCAGGAAACGTAGCGGACGGACTGGTACACGGAGAATCAGACAGGACTTCCAACACTCTCTAGACTTGGTAACGCACACCAACGAACTGGTAGAGAGTGCTGGGGGTGTCTTCCTTAAATAGGACCAGCGGCTGGCAATAGACTAATAACCGGGATGCTGGCCCTTTAAATCCAGACCAGCCATCGCGCACGCGCGCCCTAAGCAGCGTGTACGAGCGCGGCGGCCGGGACAGGCAGGAGCAGCGTGCACCGGAGCGTGGACGGGTAAGTGGACCGGCGTCATGGACCGAGCAGCAGAGGGATGGCCGCGGGGAGCCGCGGCACCCGCGCCGGACCCCCTGCGGGCAGGGGGGCGGCCGCGGGGGGCGAAGGCACTGGCACCATCCCCCATGACATATATATTGTATGTAAGCCAGAAGTTTACATACAATATATAAAAAGACACATATGCATGTTTTTCTCACTATCTGACATTAAATCAGAATAAACCTTACCTGTTTTAGATCAATTAGGATTACCAAAATTATTTATATTTGCCAAATACCAGAATAATGAGAGAGAAAAATGTTTAAGACATTTTTATTAATTCCTGCAAAGTCAAAAGTTTACATACAATAGGATTACTATGCCTTTAAACAATTTGGGACAGCCCATAGGATGATGTCATGTCTTTGGAAGCTTCTGATTTATTGGCAACACCTGCGGGTGTATTTTACTGCACACCAGAAACACACTGCTTCTGTGTGTAACATCATGGGAGAATCTAAAGAATCAGCCAAGATATCAGGAAGATAATTGTGGACTTTCACAAGTCTGAATCATCCTTGGGTGCAATTTCTAGATACCTGAAGGTGCCTCGTTTATCTGTACAAACTATTATACGCAAGTACAAACAAGATGGGAATGTCCAACCATCATACCGCTCAGGAAGGAAATGGGTTCTGGGTCTTAGAGATGAATGCGCTTTGGTCTGACATGTGCATATCAACCCAAGAACAAAAGCAAAAGACCTTGTGAAGATGCTGGGGCAAGCTGGTAAGATTGTGTCATTACCCACAATAAAATGAGTACTGTATCAACATGGGCTGAAAGACCACCCTGCCAGTAAAAAGACATTGCTCCGAAAGAAACATAAAAGGCTGATTAATGTTGCAAATGCACAAAGGAACAAAAAACCTTCATTTCTGGGACATGTCTTGTGGTCTGACGAATCTAAAATGTAACTTTTTGGCCATAATGACCATTGTTACGTTTGGAGGAAAAAGGGAAAAGCATCCCAACTAAAACGGGGATGGCAGCATTACTTTCTTGACTTTGCAGAAAGTAACAAAAATACCTTAAAAAATTCTCTCTCTCTCATTATTCTTGTATAACACCATGTCTGAAGAAGAGAGCTAGTACTCTCAAAAGCTTACCATCAAATATACTCAGTTAGCCTCTAAAAGGTATTGCCTGATTTCTTCTATTCTGGCTGATTGGCAAATATAAATGATTGTGGTAATCCTAATTGTCCTAAAATGGGTATGGTTTATTCTGATTTCATGACAGATAGTGAGAAAAACATGAATATGTGTCTTTTTATGTAGCTTATGTAAACTTCTGGTTTCAGCTGTATATGATATGTATTTTAATAATCTATTTTCATCTGTTTCACAGAGTGTTGTGAATGACCTACAGTTGCATATAATATACTTACGTAGTGGATTCTGAATACAATCAGTTTCTTCTGGACTTAGGTTCTATCAGTAGAGGCCTACCTGTATAAAAATATTGTACAATACAAGTGAATGGCACCTTACAAATACCCTATGAGATGCCATATAGCCAACAGCAAATAGTACTGTATGAAAATTTTGCTGTGCATTTGCCAAGAAACTATGTTGATATAAATCATTTTAGCAGCAACCGTAGGAAGTGGTAGAAAGGTAGGATAGGGAAGACATTACTACCTATAATTGTAAGATAGGTAAAGAAGAAGCAAGTTGCCCCATTCTATAATAGAATGTTATCATTCCTCATTTGGAAGAAAGAGAATGTTTAGTATGTGCATCATAAAGAGAAAGTGATTACACAGCAAAGAGGGGAAATATTCCCCTCTGAAGTATTTGTGGATATGCCATGAATATTCGATAGTTGAGGGCCTGCTGCATAAGCTTTAATGGAGAGGTGCCATAGATAGCCCCCAGCAAGTGCAGCCACATCTAAGGTACTTCGAAGCAGATGCAATAAGTGGCCTTTTAGGGCTGCTTTTCAACAGCAAGCTTTCTACTTAAAGTGTACCCATAATATTATTGTCCTGCTCAATATTCACATCAAACCTGGTGAGCTGCAGTTTTTTGCTTAGAAGTACTGTTGCAAAGGTACAGGTCTTATTCCAGTTGACATAGATCATGTACAAAACCCACCAGGTGTTGTGTAGTTGCCTTAATAACAGGACCGATTGAACATTACATTACTTATAAATGTCTGTAAATATTAACAGTTTGTAAATATCTATTTCTTTCTTTAGTGCTCTGTTACATGCGGCATAGGTTTTCAGAAAAGAACATTACAGTGTAAAAAAAGCATGCCGGGAAAAATCTAAGACTGCTCAAAAAAATTTTACACCTAGAAAACCACAGTAAACATGAAAGATCTGTCAACAATTTTGATTTCCAAGATCCCCCCCCCAAATTCCAACCTGTATTTTTTCCCCTCGGGGAGCCTGGTTTACCTTCTCCCGGTCCAGAAATAAATCTTGAAAAAAATAAAAAAATAAATAAGACAAAGTACAAAGGTTTATGAGGTAGGGGGCCCTTTGGTTTGATTAAAAAAGTCCAAAATTTGCCATTACACCTTAACCACTTTAAATGCAAAAGTTGGGCCAGATCTTTTTCAAAGAAGTTATATTAAAGAAACAACAAATCAAAATAATAATAAACATAGAACTAAACAAAAAAAATTTAAGTATTATTTAGAGTTTTTTTAAGCTGCAATGTTAACAATAGCACATCCCTGACACTCTCCAAATAAGTTATGTGAAAAAATATTGTTCCCCTGTCCAAAATTAGTGAATACGTCCAAAATTTCAGTAAGATTTTTTTCTACTTTTCGGCAATAAATGACTAATAGCCAGATCATATGTACAGTAAATCATAACTGGGGGATTTGACTTTCTCTGGGCTCATGATCCATTTTTTTGGCCCTCTAATTTTTATTTAACACGTCCGTTTTGGGGGAGCGGGATGTTTTTTTCATGAATTTTGTGTGAAACTTCATACGGCCATTTGTTAGGAGACAAGACATGACATTGGCGACAGGCTATTTCTTTGTCATGATTGAATCAGAACTGCTGGCAGTTTTGGATGTGACTTACATTACTTTGCAGTTTAATTATTTATAAGTCAGTTTAGTTGGATATTTCCAACATCTAAAGTTTTGAAAACCCATTCACTAATGGGAACGAAAACAAAGATCAATTTTTCCGCTGTTAACTAACTCGAATACTAGAAATAGTTTTCTTGAATGAAAATTTAAAATCTTAAAATGTTACAATATAGATAAAGACTTTTTAAATTTGGAAACTTTTTTTCGGGTCTATCAAAACAGCCCCTAACCACATACAAAAATTAGAGCATAAGAAGGGTCTGGGGAAAAACACAAGCCTCTGTCTGTAAATTCAGCCACATTTCCCCCCGACAAAAGGGTTAAAAAAGGATCTATGCTTTTAGTTTATCTCATGACACTCTCATATTAAGTGGGGTTTCTCATCAACTTTAAAGGGGGTTGTCTCCTACAAGGATTGCTTTTTATGTTCAAGATCTTGCAAAAACAAGTCACTTTGCAATATTTCTTTTTCAATATCCTACATCTAATTCCCATCTTTAGGCGCATCAGCCCTCTCGCAAAGCACAAAACCTTTTTTTCTCTCCCCATTTCGCCAGCCAGTCGCTATAACTACAGACAGGCTTCTGCTGCGCCTAGTAAACCATAGCTGGGGACCCTAATTCCCAAAAGGGAACCAAGAAAACAACTGGGGGTAAGAGAAACAATGCATGGGAAAAACCCCTTTTTAACAATTTCATTTTCTTTGCGACAATAAATAAAAATGGACTTCAATTAAAGACAAATTTTACAGCTTTTTTTATTTACATTTTCCCATATTAAACAATCTCCAGTTTTGATGTGAAACACCATGTGTTGGTGTCTCTTTAGGTGTTTTACCTTCTTTACTTCATATGAACCTGTGACATTTCTGGACATTTCTGTTTTGGTAAATATTTGTGTTCCCCATGAGATAGCAATGTTATATATTTCCATTTTTTCTTATACCTCTGTGTTGTGTTGTTCCTCTGTTATTCCTTCTAGAAATGTATTACTGAATCAATCAACTAGTTGCTACCATTACAGTTGTCAAAGGGGGTGTGTCCCTGCCCACACTAAACCTGTCAGCAATGTTTGGACAATATCAGACTGTGCAAAGAGACAAACTCAGCTGGTAATACCCAGTTGACAATTTAACAATACATTTCTAGCTGGAGTAACAGAGAAACAGTCAAAAAGGAAAGATATTCAAGGATTGTTTTTTTTCATGAGGAGCTCAATTATTTACTAAAATAGAGGGGGAGATGTTGCAGGTCCTATTTAAGCACCATGATTTTATTGTAAAAAGGTAAAATCTTTAGACTCTTTGGCTGTTACATATCATTTACTGTATTAAACAAAAGATAGGACGAAAAATGGAGGGGAGGGAGGAATGCTTTTTAATGTTACAAAAAATTAATAACTTCATAACCGCTAAAAGATGATGTCAAAGTTCATGCCGCGGTCCCTGCTTTAGACCACAGATGTGCCCGTGCCACTGCTGGTGCCGATGCAGTCTGAACTTTATACTTTGGCAGTGCCAAACATTACTTGAAAAACCGGCCAGTCCGGCCGACTGTTACCCGGAAACCCCTGTGCCATATTCTCGTGGGTAAGGCTACCCGGGGTGGAGACACTTCAATTCCTTGTCTGACCACTCCAGTCATTCTCAGTTAGGCTTCTGGTTCTATGTTTGAAGTTCCTGCACTATTGGACTCTGGCTCTTCTGAGAACTTTATACATTTTTCTCTACCCTTTAACCAAGGAATAACTTAAAATGTCCTAGAAAAAACATAACAATCTATTACCTACCTGTTCCGTTTGAAAACTATGGCTCCTCCATTAACGGGAGTTCGAAGAAGCCTGCCCAGTTCTGTACCAAGCCCCTTTTTCTACAAGTTGGGAGTTCCCACAAAGAGGAAATCTTATTCTACATCCTGCCTGATTCTTCTGCTTCTGTTCTGTTGGATCTCTTGTGGTTTCAGCTTGATCCCAAGAAGCCTCTCAGGACAGTGAAGTGATCTCGCAATCCTGCCCACCTCTCCCCCTGCCGAACATTTCTGCTGTACCTGTTGTGGTCCCTCAAGTCCAGCATGTTTCCCGTGATTGACATGACCTCTACTCTGAAGACAATTGCTGGGATACCGAGGAAAAAGTGTTTGCCCCATGTTTGTTTTGGAATACATAGCTAGCATGAGGGGGGGGATTAAGGGGTGAGGTACTGTCACGGTTCACGGTGCAGTCCCTGACTTGGACTGGGGATATGTCCGTGCCTTTGCTGGTGTCCCAGCCCCTGCACCTGTTTCTGCGTCCGCTGCTGTGTCCTTACCTGTCCTTGTTCCTGCTCCGGTCCGCGATCCTGCATGTATCCTGCAGGCAGTTATCAGTAATTTAAAGGGACAGTACCTAATTACCTGTCCAATTACCTGTGACTTCCTCTGATTTAAGGAACTTCCTGCCTCTGCTTCAGTGTCAGTTTATGGTTGTACTTCTGTGATATTGACCCCTGTCTGCTGTGTAGCTGCTGCTTCCAGTATTACCTGCATTAACCCCTGGTTTACCAGTGCGTTATACTACTGCTGTCCCTACCACTGCACAAGTCTATTACCTACAGTTCCCTGCTGTTAACTGCCTTTGTACCAGTCCGTTACCTGCCTGGGACTCTGTCACCTGCCTATGGCTAAACCTGCCTGTGACCCGTCACCTCTGCCAGTACCCAGTGTCCTCTGTCTTGCACTTCAGCTGTCACCGTGAGTAATCAAGTCTGGGGTAGCGACCTGGAGGTTCCCTGCAGCTAAGTCCATCCGGCCTAGCGGTGGCCTTCGGTGAAGACTTGGGGCCTCTTAGACTCTGCTTCCTGGTGTGGTCTGCTATAACATCTACGCTTGCGGTGGCCCAGAGGATCCACAATTACCCGACGTCTACAGTGTCAATGCTAACTGATCCTGAAAACATGACATATAAGAGATAAATTAGGTCTTCCGTTTATCTGGATGACATATAACATAAACTGCAATTTCTTATCCTGATATCTCCTTAAAGGGGTTGTCTCACCGCACTGTTTATAGAACTAAAACCAGCTTTCATTCAGACATCCTGTCTCTTCCTGGTCAGGCTGTGGGTGATTATCATATCAGCTCCGGTATTCAGTGGTCCACTAATTATGCTAAATTAACATCTCCTGCTCTCAAAGAAAGAGCTAACTAAAGTAAACAAAATGTATTGGTCTGCTTTGTTTATTAGATCAGATAACACACAAGCTCTCAAGCTGGCATCAGTTCTGTGTGCTGACCTGTGTGATGATGTCATCCCTGCTATCAAATAGGACAAACACCAGGAGGGAGCAGGGTAGAGCAGATCAGTAACCTAGAACAACCTGTATGCACTCAGAGGTGATAAAATCATTTTTATCTCCACAACAAAGAAAAATAAACATAGCAATACATTTGGAAAACATCTTCATATATTGTTCCCTATATATTGAAAGCTTATCTTTGTAGTGAGACAACTCCTTTAAATATCTTCATATTATTTAAACTATTCCTAGTACTAAGCTGAGGTACTTAGTGCAAATAGACAAATGAAGGCATCCATAGCTGTCATATTTGTATACCTGTCACACCCTGCCTATGAAATAAATGAAATGCCTATGTACGGCAGTATATAAGTATTTACATATATGGTACAATCAATCACATGTTCAAGTCCCCCAACGTGACTAGATGGTAACATATGTATTATTTTAAAGTAAAAATCTATCTCTCTCTCTACAGTATATATATATATATAAAATATATATATATATAATATAATATTTATATATTTAAAAAAATGAGTTGTATATATATATATATATATATACACTCACCGGCCACTTTATTAGGTACACCTGTCCAACTGCTCGTTAACACTTAATTTCTAATCAGCCAATCACATGGCGGCAACTCAGTGCATTTAGGCATGTAGACATGGTCAAGACAATCTCCTGCAGTTCAAAACCGAGCATCAGTATGGGGAAGAAAGGTGATTTGAGTGCCTTTGAACGTGGCATGGTTGTTGGTGCCAGAAGGGCTGGTCTGAGTATTTCAGAAACTGCTGATCTCCTGGGATTTTCACGCACAACCATCTCTAGGGTTTACAGAGAATGGTCCAAAAAAGAAAAAACATCCAGTGAACGGCAGTCCTGTGGGCGGAAATGCCTTGTTGATGCCAGAGGTCAAAGGAGAATGGGCAGACTGGTTCGAGCTGATAGAAAGGCAACAGTGACTCAAATAGCCACCCGTTGCAACCAAGGTAGGCAGAAGAGCATCTCTGAATGCACAGTACGGGGAACTTTGAGGCAGATGGGCTACAGCAGCAGAAGACCACCCCCGGGTGCCACTCCTTTCAGCTAAGAACAGGAAACTGAGGCTCCAATTTGCCCAAGCTCATCGAAATTGGACAGTAGAAGATTGGAAAAAACGTTGCCTGGTCTGATGAGTCTCGATTTCTGCTGCGACATTGGATGGTAGGGTCAGAATTTGGCGTCAACAACATGAAAGCATGGATCCATCCTGCCTTGTATCAACGGTTCAGGCTGGTGGTGGTGGTGTCATGGTGTGGGGAATATTTTCTTGGCACTCTTTGGGCCCCTTGGTACAATTGATCATCGTTGCAACACCTTGTGGAATCTATGCCACGAAGAATTGAGGCAGTTCTGAAGGCAAAAGGGGGTCCAACCCGTTACTAGCATGGTGTACCTAATAAAGTGGCCGGTGAGTGTATATATATATTTAGTAAAAATTACCCCCAAAAATGGTTTTCCCATATAAAAAAAAAGCAAAAAATAAACATAATTGGTATCACTGCATCTGTAAAAGTCTGACCTAATATACCATATTATTTATTCTGTATGGTGAAAAAAAAATCCCTTACACCAAAAAATTGGAATAGATAAGGATCAAAAAGTTGCACACAGTCCAAATTTGTACCAATAAAAACTAGTCCCACCTCACAAGAAAAAAACATCACACAGCTCTGTCGGAGGAAAAATAAAGAAGTTTTTGATGTTAGAAAATGGTTATGTCAAGATGTATTTTAAAAAGAAAAAGTAATTTAACATTTTGAAAGTTATATTAGTAAGGTATCACCAAAATCACTCTGACAGGTAGAATACACCACCTTCTCTCTGAAAAAATGGTGCAATTGCTTTTTTTCACATTCCACCTACAAATTAGTATATCATATATTATGGTCAATGGTACCATTAAAAGTTTCATCTTGTCCCACAAAATAACAAGCCTCATTTGTCTATATAGATAGAAAAATAAGAAAAAAATTACTCTTTGAAGGCAAGGAGGAAAAAACGAACACCAAAAGTCTGAAAATAGCTCCATCCATAAATATTTACAGGCTGCTGTTACCTAGCAAATGAATCATTATTAATGTGCGTTCACACGGCAAAGACAAAATACTGGTCAGATTTTCTGACTGTAAGGGGACGGCTTTTGTCTGCGGTTTGCGGATTCAAGCTTTCCCCCTTTGCACCCACATGTTCATGTTCTGCCCAAAAACCAGGTGGAAGAATGAACATGTTCTAAGTTTTTCGGAACGTCGGCGGTGTAAAAAACCATCCAACGGAAAACCCTTTCTATGGGGGAGTGTTGCATGTCAGTTTTCAGACGGTTTTTAAAACCATAAACCATCTGAAAAACCGACCAATAGCTCTTGCCATGGGGACAACCCCTTAGAACGCTGTTTGAGCAATAGTGCTGAGAATCCTAGAGCTGACAGATGATTCAGTTCTTTCTCTGGTCTTATGAACATGTTTTTTTCTCTTTTAGTGCTCAGTAAGTTGTGGAGGAGGAATTCAGGAAAGAACAGTACAGTGTCTTAGTCATGGACGCCCTTCTAATGGTTGTCTTGCCAGTCAAAAACCTATGTCATCACAGGCTTGCAACACTGAATTTTGTCCTCCTGAAAAAAAAGGTAATCAATGTCTGTTATTCACTAAAAATTTTACTAGTCTTATTTCAGTTTGCCTACTCCTTACTAATCCTCACAGAACCAGCTAGATAGAAGTAATTATTACTATCACACTGCCCTGTGTAAACCTAAAGAAGAGATTGCATATATTGGATATATACATATTGATAAGGCATGATATAAAAAAACAATGAATCACAAAATTCTAGTAACACAATTTCATAATCTCATACTTTGTATTAATACAACACATTCACGTTTCATTTTGTGCCTCCATTGATAGTATCTGTCAGGATATTGTGACAAAGGTATACCACAGTGAATCATACAGGTAAACATATTCTCTTTAAAACTACAATTTAGGTGCCAGATACAGAAGTGTGGTCTATTTGTGTCTGGCACCTATAATGTATATGATAGTGAAATAGAGAAAAATGCAGTCCAAAAGAGACTATGTTTGCCCCATAGATCCCTATGACTCTGCTGAGGTATACGTTAAGATACCTTGGGATATCTTTTCCACTGTATTTAAAAAAGATACAGGTAACAGAACCCCAAAGTGAGATGTGAATGTGACCTTGTAGATGATAAGTTCACCTTTTCATTTTTAAATGAGTGACTTTTTGCACAGTCACTCGAAAAGGGTTTAAAAAATGTTCTTTATGTTGTCCCATTACAATGAAAAGCTGTGGGAAGCAACTGTGTAAGGCAGGATCCAAATATGACTGTTGATCTGGAGCAAACCTAGAGGGGAACATCAGATACAAAACATTGGAAGCATCGCACCTGGCATATGATCCATTGCCCTAAGACTGAAATAGCACCAGGTATAAGGTTAATTCAATGTGGTTAAGCCACAACAAAAAAGAAAACAGTGTGTGCAACATTTTTTGATCTAGCACAACCACCCAGCCTGGATGGCAACTATACTGAATCACCTGACACATGGTGCCCCTTCAAATGCATGGGTAACCACTTAATACATGGTAGAGCTGGGTCCTCTAGAGTAGTTCTCCATTTTCCAGGATTCTCCAATCTAGCAAGTAAAAGTGGGTCTTGAGCAATGGACGGGACAGGAGCCTTAGGGCATGTCCCCACGGCACAGGTTTTCAGCCGGTTTTTCAGCCGGTTTGCGGTTTTTCAGACCGCCTGAAAAACCGGCCAATTATTAGCACAATTGTGCTCTATGGAAAACCCGTGCAGCAGTCCCCACTGCACGGGTTCTCCGCCCGGCAGTTCTGCCTCCGGCGGCCCGTGGGGACGGGCGCAAAACAGGACAAATACAGTCCGGCAAACCGGCAGGTATTTGTCCTATGCCGTGGGGATGCGCCCTTAGTATTCAAAGGTGTTACAGACCAGAAAAAACCTTACGAGCTCTGTTTTTGTAGCCAAATAAACTATTCAAAGACACTGTTTTTACTAAACAATAATACATAAAATATATTATGGTTTTTACTACATGTATTAAAAACAATAACCATTCTGCTTAATTTACAGATGTGAGCTGCAAAGATTATTACAACTGGTGTCATTTGGTGCCCCAACATGGAGTATGTGGTCACAAATTCTATGGCAAGCAATGCTGCAGATCTTGCTCTAAATCAAAATTTTAAGACACAGAGACTATAGATTACTGGATACAACCGAGATTGTAGGTATTGTCTACAGGTGCTGTCAGTATTGTGTCTAAATCCAGACCGCTGATAGAATATGTGTATTGAAGAGTTTTCTACTACAATTGGAGTAAGCTGAAAACAAACAGTGTATATTGTGCAAAAGTTTCTAATGTGTACACGTCATTTGCTTCTGGTTACTGAGTAACTGGACATTTCATGCTGGATTGCACATGTAAACTTGTAACTTCAGCAGGGAGAACAGTACGAAAACAGTGCAGAACAAATGTTATGGCTCATCTTGCTTCATTTCTGTTACACATAAGTTGTGACTAAAGGGAACACTTGTGTTCTACCAGTCAGTGTTCCCTTCTAGGTTGTCATCATGGAGCACTTCCGACAGCTGGATTCAAGTGCTCATGAAGAAATGTCAGCACTGCTGATTTTATCACCTGCTGTAAAACCAAACCGTATTGTAAAACTGACTGCATACAGTACTTCAAGTCATCCTTCCACAGTAAAACTGAACTGGACAGATTCAATACCCAGTTTTCTGATTCAGCCAGCATGTTCTATTGGTGCTAGCATTTTTACCTTGACTACACTGACAATGTTTTGTCTTGTCTTTCATTATACTATATTGTTAAAGTGCTTTTTTATGCTTTTCCATAATTAAAATGTAAAGTCAGTTCCTTACAAATAACAATATGTAACTTGTCACTGTAAAGGTACTACATCAACTCATTGTATCACAGCTTAATAATAAATAATAATAGGCTCTTTTACACTTAATGTCAGTAATGACGATCAAATCAGAAAGTGCATGAAGTAATGCTGAAAAAACTGGATTACAGTTTTGGTGCTACACTCTTTACTAATCTTTAATGTACTTGAGAGGATTGCAACAGATTTATCATGGTTGTAAATACCTCACAAGGGTTACATTGTGTAAAATTTATTGATAAATATTTATGAATTTGTTTTTTAATAAAGTTTTTTATGTAAATACATGGCATTTATTTTATTGTCATCAGAACTGGTTGACTATGAACTAAATAAGTAAAAATAAATTGTAGCAAATGCATAGTTCATATGCACATCCTAGCAAAATGGTTTACCCCATGTCTTTATGCATAAAAAATGCAGACGCCAAGAGCTATTCTGCAGTGGCAGTGAAGGGACACCAAACATCGCTTTTTCCATTCATTTTATAGGGAATGTGCATTTTGAATTAAAAAAAAACCAAACACAATATATAGACAACAAAGTATTATTGTTGTTCAGCTATAGACATATCTTATTTAAGGTCTGGTTTATATCATCATCTGGGGTTCTCTTTGGAATCTTCATTGCAACTTCCTTTGGGAATGAGGGAAATAACAGCTATTTTCTCAGTGAAAATGATAGTCCCCTTTCAAGTCAGTGGGGTTAGTTGGGTGCTTTTGTTGTATAACAAAGATTTGGAAAACAACCTCTGATGCAGATTTGAATTAGGCCTTGTCTAAACAGAACTTAGATAATGTTGTCCTAGAAGATGTATACATTTATGTAACAGTACAGAACGTTAAAGGGGTTGTCTCACTAATAGGATTGTTTTTTTTTATGTTAAAGATCTTTCAAAAGCAAGTAACTTTGCAGTATGTGTCCATTAGAGGGGTTTTCTCACTATAGGCTGTAGCAGGCATCTTGTGCTTTCTCTCTGGTTTCGAGTTTCAAATTATGGGGCAGGTTTCTCCTCCCAGTAGGGCATGTCTGTTCCCTCCTGAGTCCTCATCTTCATTTTGTTTGTGCAGTTGGAGAGAAAGGATGTCACAGCTCTCCAGACCTCCTGCGGTGGTCAGTTATCATGCTGGCAGTGCTGTCACCTCCCTCCCAGGCTCCACAAGCAATCCTTATAACCAGAACACCTGGTGTAAACACTTATAGGTACAGGCTGTAATGATGAATCAAATCTTAAAAATCTTAAAAATCTTAAAATCTTAAAAATGCAAACTGCAAGCAGAGTGTATAAATGTGTGTTATATGGGTGGGAGGAGCAGAGTGTATAATGGTGTGTTATATGGGTGTAGGGAGCAGAGTGTATAAGGGTGTGTTATATGTGTGTTGGAAGCAAAGTGTATAAGGGTGTGTTATATGGGTGGTGGGTGCAGAATGTATAAGGCTGTGATATATGGGTGGGGGAGCAGAGTGTATAAGGGTTTTATATATGGTTGGGAGTAGCAGAGTGCATAAGGCTGTGTTATATGGGTGGGAAGAGCAGACTGTATAAGGCTGTGTTGTATGTTTGTGTTTTATCTCGTAGCTAAAGAGACTCAGTAATTACCCAGATCCTTCACAGAGCTAACACTGTGAGAGGAGCAGAGAGGAGCTCAGGCAGCCTCACACAGCTCAGAGGGGAGTGAGAGGAAGACAATGAGAACACAGACTGCCAGCACCTAGGAGAGCTCAGGCAGCCAGTTTCACACAGTTTAGATGGGAGTGAGCACAGAGAGAGCAGAACTGCCCATCACAGCACAGGGGCCGTGTGCTGTCCAGGGGGTTGAACTTAAAGGAATTGTCTCATTACAAGCTTTCAGCCTACTTCAAAGTGTCTGGCAGCAAAGGATTTTTGAATTCAGGGGCGTGCTTCTTGTCTGCCTCTTCTCCTCCCTCTTCCCCCCTCCCCTCAGCAAACAGAAAGCTCACCTTCATAACTTCTATACAGCAGGGGGAGAGCGAGGGGGTTTGCTGCCAGAGTTAACCCTGTGTGTGCCTGCCTAGGTCTGCTGCAGGCTGCTGGATCAGCTGCACTGTCAGCTCCACGGAGACAGGAGAGGGCTGATCTATGAGTGTGGAGAGGTCTGTGAAGCTGTGTATGCTAATAGCAGAGCAGGGGAGATGTAAGTGTTCCTAAACCCCCTGCTTAGCATACAAATCTCCACATCTCAAGCAACAACAAACAAACCCTGTCAGAACAGACACAGGGCAGCTGTGAAGTGAGTTACTATAATCACGATGTGTCATTAGCACAGCAGAGCATGAACCGTTCACGTCCCCCCCTGATCTGTTCTATTAGTATAGTCAGAGCTCCACAGGCACATCATGATTATAGTAACACACTTCACTGCTGTCACATCTACTGACTACAGTTCAGCCTCATCTCTGCTCTCCTAAATCTGTGTAGAGAGCAGGAGGGAGCAGGCAAACACAGGGTTAATCCAGCTACACAGACACAGAAGCCAGAGCCCTCCCCTCCCTGTGCTCTGTGCTATGACCTGTATTCAGAAACAGATGAGTCATCAGCACTGACAGCCAGTGAGATAAAGATCAACAGGTCAGCTGCTATATGGGTTTCAGGAGCTGATGCACTACTACTAACAGGGATAACTCAAAATCAGTAGGACATATGTAATGACCATATATTGCAAAGCTGCTTGTTTTTTAAAGATCTTTTAATTAAAACTCAATCATTGCAGCGAGACAACCCCTTTAATGCAGACAGCTAGTCACAGCACAGTAGGTGTGGCCCGATGACATTTTGCAGTTGTAGGTTTTGAAAACACAGATTAGCTAATAACTGATTTCCTAAATGACTTAGGAAAGACAAACCAATTTCAAAAGAGCTTATTTTTACTGTTCTCATCATTACAAATATGATGTTTATAGCGAGAAAAACCCCTTTAACAGTGTCCTACCTATTTCGAGATATCCCCTCTTATATGGGCTGCATCAGCTCCTCAGGTCGCTATAGCTACAGACCTGTTTGATCTCTTTTGATAGGCTGATAGACCTGATGTCCTCAACAGCTCGTCACTTCAGGCCAGTAGTAGCCAGTAAAGCCAGTAAACACTGAATTCAAAAATAAAACTGAGAAAACAGGACTAAGGTAAGATGATTTGATGTAATAAGAAAACCCCTTTAATATAATCTTAGTATATTTTGTATGCTAAAGCAGGGCTTCTCAAACTTTGTATCCGGCCTTACTAGTCAAACCTGCAATATGTTGGTTTTACAAGCAGTAAACAAGCTTGCTGGAAAAACAAAACATGTAGCTATGTATAATTTGCTGTGGCAATCAATTTAAATTTTGCAGGGCCCCATCATAACATTGCCAATCACAATTCTATCCACAATGCCCCAGGTAAAGCTACACTGCCCCACAATAAAGTACAGTGCCCCCCAGCACAACTAAGGGAGCACTGATCAGTCAGTTGATCAGTGACGGTTGGAACTCCACCAATCTGTTATGAATGGCCTACACTAGGAATAGGTCATAACCAGTGTTGATAGAATGGTTCGAGAAAAGTACTAGTCGAACTTCTTGATTTTTTTAGAGCGCGAACTGAACCAAGCTTTTTATGGTTTGTTTGAGTAAAATTCTCATTCGACATGCGCATTTGACACACCATTTTTAGTTTCATTCTTAGCTGCTTCCTGCACTTTTGGCGGCCATCCAATCAGTGCAGAGCACAGATGAGTGTCAAAAACATCATCGCTGAGGGTGCAGGGCTGACATTGACTGCTAAAATCACATGACCCAGTTATATGTATTTTACTGTATTTCCTTTTGAACACCATTTCCAGTTCACTCTCCTGTGCTGTGATTAGCTGCCTGCATTAAGTTCAACCCCCTGGACAGCACACGACCCCTGTGCTGTGATAACACTGGGGAATCAGTCTCAGAAATGGCAGCCCTAGTGGACACTGCTCTTCCTTGCAGCTGGAAGAGCTGCCCAACTAGTAGTCGGGGGGATGGGAATGCAGGTAGGAAAAGACAGTTAGTTGTTGTAGATGATTATATAATCAGGAAGACAGATAGAATAATTGGTCGCCAGGACCGCCTCAACCGAATGGTCTGCTGTCTCCCAGGTAAATTACTGGGAGGGGCTGGTGATGACCCACCTGTCGTTGTCCATGTTGGAACCAATGACAGAATACACGGTAGGTGGAGAATCCTAAAGAATAATTTTAAAGAACTAGGCTCAAAGCTGAAGGGAAGGCCATTCAAGGTTGTGTTCTCCGGAATACTGCCTGTGCCATGCGCTACGTAGGAAAGACAGCAGGAGCTCAGGGAGTTAAATGCATGGCTGAAGTCTTGGTGTAGGACAAAGGTTTGGGTTCATAGAGCACTGGGATGATTTTTCATTGGGGTACAATCTATTTTCTACAGATAAATTGCACCTGAATGGAAGGGGGTCTGCTGTGCTGGGGGAGAGAATTGTAGAAGAGGTGCGCAAGTATTTAAACTAGGGATGAGGGAGGACAATATAGAAAATGAATGGGTAGATAGGTTAGAGAGTGGGCAGACTATATTGGCGGATGGAGAAGTAGAGTGGGGGAGGTGGAATAGACCAGAGGATAAGGAGATCCATTTGTTGCGAACCAGCATTGAAGGTATAGGTGCCCACAATAATCTAATGCCATCTACTAACTGTGTAATAAATAATCACATGATGTCTTCTAAAGGTTTAATGTATATTCCCATGCTGTCTACTGAACGGGTAATGTATGATGCCATGCCATCTAATGAACATGTTGGATGTAATCCCATGCCGTCTAATGAATGTGTTATATATAATCCCATACCGTTGACAGAAAGTGTAAAACTTGAAGAGAACTTAAAATGTCTATTCACAAATGCCAGAAGTCTAGCAACCAAAATGGGGGAGCTTGAGGCGCTAGTTATGGAGGAGCAGATTGATGTGGTTGGTATTGCTTAAACCTGGCTGGACTCTTTGCATGATTGGGCTGTCAATTTTCAAGGTTTTAATCTATTTAGGAAGGACAGAGCGAACAGGAGGGGAGGAGAAGTGTGTCTATATATAAGGAGTGATATGAAGGCAAATGTGAAAGAGGAAATAGAGGGTGAAGTTGCTAAAGGTGTGGAAACATTGTGGGTGGAAATACAAGGGGAGGTGGTTAATGCAGAAATTTTTTTTTGGGGCGTAATCTATAGACCCCTGAACATCACTAAGGAGATAGAAAAACGGGTGCATAATCAAATGGTGCAAGCAGCACAAGCGGGTACAGTAGTAATAATGGGTGACTTTAATTACCCAGGCATTGACTGGCGTCACAGTTCTGCATCAACTGAAAAGGGAAGGAAGTTCCTCAATCTGTTAGAGGATAATTTTATGGGGCAGTTTGTGAAGGGTCCCACTAGAAGTGATGCTCTGCTGGATCTTGTAATTTCTAACAAAGCAGAACTTGTTGGAGCGGTCACTGTTTCTCAAAATCTAGGTAACAGGAACCACAATATAATTCATTTTAGTGTAAACTGGAAAAAAGAAAAACAGAGCAGGAAGGCAAAAACATTTAATTTTAAAAAGGACAATTTTGCCTTATTGAGGGACAAAATACAGGACATAGACTGGGAGCAGCTATTAGCCAATAGTTATATAGAAGCCAAATGGAAGAGCTTTAAATATACCCTGGAGAAATTTATTGCAAAATGTATTTCTATGGGTAACAAGTATAGACGATTAAAACTAAATCCAACATTGCTTCTACCGTCTGTTGAGAGGGCAATAAACAATAAAAAAGGCCATTTAAAAATGTAAGTCAGAGGAGTCAGCATTAGCCTTTGAAAATTACAAAGAGCTTAATAAAATCTCTAAAAAAGTGATAAAAGCAGCTACAATTCAAAATAAAAGGCAGGTGGCCATGGACAGCAAAACTAACCCCAAGAAATTCTTTAAGCATATAAATGGCAAAAAGCCAAATTTAGAGCATGTAGGGCCCTTAAAAACCTGTGATGGGGAGCTGGTCACTGGGGACCAGAAGAAGGCTGAAAAACTAAATAGGTTCTTCAGTTCAGTATATACCAATGAAGAGTAAGTAGTTGAAAGTGTAGAAAAGGTCCAAGTCAAGTTAAACTAAATGTGAACAAAGCTCCAGGCCCAGATGGCTTACACCCAAGAGTTCTCAAAGAGCTCAGCTTGGTTGTCGGTGTGCCCTTGTACATGATATTTAGAGATTCTTTGGTGACTGGTATAATGCCACGAGACTGGCGCAAGGCAAATGTAGTTTCCATCTCCGAAAAAGGCTCCAAGTCTTGCCCAGGTAATTATAAACCAGTAAGTTTAACATCTGTTGTGGGAAAAATGTTTGAGGGGCTCATAAGGGACTATATATAGGAATATGTGGAAGAATACAATATTATAAGTGATTGCCAGCATGGTTTTACTGAGAACAGAAGTTGTCAAACCAACCTGATCTGTTTTATGAGGAGGTGAGTAGAAGTCTGGATAGCGGGGCGGCTGTGGATATTATGTTTTTAGACTTTGCAAAGATGTTTGATACTGTTCCTCATAAGTGTTTGTTGGGTAAATTAGAATCCATTGGGTTAGAAATAACAGTGTGTAGTTGGATTAAAAACTGGCTATCGGATCGTACTCAGAGAGTGGTGGTAAATGACTCCTACTCTGGGTGGTCTCCGGTTATGAGTGGTGTGCCCCAGGGCTCAGTATTGGGTCCTATTTTATTTAATGTATTTATTAATGATATAGTAGAAGGGATCAATAGCACGTTTTCTATTTTTGCAGATGACACCAAGCTATGTAGGGTAGTGCAATCAGGCAGAAAGTAGTAAAACCGCCATCTTTGTACACCCTAATGCACTGTACCACAATGCATTAGGCTGTATAAACTATTGTGCCCCCTAGTGGTGAAGTACCCTAGGGGGACTTAAAGCCAAAGTAAAAAAATAAAAAGGTTTTAATGTGTAAAAAAAAAAAAGAAAAATTAAAAGTTCAAATCCCCCCTCCTTTTTGCCATTTTACCAATTAAAAAATAAAATGATATAAAAAAATTTGCATTTTTGGTATCGCCACGTCTGCAAATGTTCGATCTATTAAAATATAACATAATTTATCCTGTACGTTGAACACCGTAGAAGAAAAAAATTTCCAAACACCAAAATTGTGGCTTTTTGGTCGTTTCAGGTGCTCTAAAAACTGGAATAAAATGTATCAAAAAAGTCGGATGTATTGCAAAAAGTACACTTCAGCCTGCAAAAAATGCACCTTCACTCAAGTCGTAGGTGTTAATTCAAAAAAGTTATTGGTCGCAGAAAATGGTGCCGCAGCGCAAATTTAAAAAATCGCAAATGTTTGGATTCTTTTTATTGTACCAAAACATAACGAAAACCATACATGTTTGGTGTTGCCAGAATCATATCAATCTGCAGAATACAGAGAAGACATCATTTATACTTGAGAGTGAAGGCCTTAAAAAAAAACCTGCAAACATGACACAAGTACTTTTTTCACGTTTTGTCCCACTTGGAATTTTTTTGCGGTTTCCCAGTATATTCTGTAGCATGCTGAATAACACCATTAGAAAGTACATCTTGACCCATATAAAATAAAAGCCCTTATATGTCTATGTATGTCGAAAAACAAAAAAGTTATGGCTCTTGGAAGGCAGGGATGGAAAAACGAACATGTCAACCAAAAAAAAAAAAAAACATGCAAGGTTCTTAAGGGGTAAAATAGATAAAAATAATAGTGGTTAGATACCAGTTCAGGTTGACAACACATGACAGTAAACACAGCATTGATTCAACACAGAAGCATCAGTGACTCATAGGAGATGTCTTCTAAGATTAGAATTTTTCAATTTCCCTTTTCTTCTCCATTAGGTCTGCCATGACAACCTCAGTAGGTAGGTATGAATATAGGCCCCTCAGTAGGTAGTTATAGAGGTCCCCTCAATAGATAAATAGGTAGGTAGGTATATAGCCCCCTTAATAGATTGGTGGATATTTAGGCCCCCAGTAGGTAGGATAAGTAAGTAGGCAGATAAGTAGATAAGCAGGTTTATAGAAACCCACAGTACATAGGTAGAAATATAGGTTCAATCAGTAGGTAGACTGATATAACCTCAGTATATAGATAGAAATATAGCCCCCCCCCCCAAGTAGGTAGGTATAAAGGCCCTTATTGATAGATAAGTATACACTGACAATCAAAAGGTTAACAATGTTTTGAACTTATGACTTTCAGTCTACATATCTCACCACCTACTACAGTTTTAAATGACTACCATTATTTTATAGACAATCATCTTGACCATCTTACATATAAATTTGACTTGCAAATATTTAGCATATGCTTAGTTATGCAGATTCTTGCCATGTAACTGCATTGTTACTGTTTTGCTCCAAAAAATCTAAATTAAACTTTTTATTATTTGGTCAGTATTTTTAAAATCCACCTTTGGCTTTCAACACTGCCTGAATCCCTGTGAACGTGATCTCAATCAGATTCATGCCCAGGTCTCTTCTACACATTCCCAATCTTGGTGCATAATGGTCGACTCACTTGGGTACATAGACATCTTCTTTAACTCACAGGTGTTCGAATGGGTTTTCTGGCGGGTAATCCAGCAATCTACTTCGTTGTCATTGAACCATTTCTTTGCCAATCTCAGCGTATGTTTTGGGTCATTGTCCTGCTGGAACAATATGTTGTCCTTTCATACCCATAATACTCGAGTGTACCAAGTAACTCATCTTGTAAAATACTTACATATAGCTCAACAACGGAGACCACCAACGATCATGGTCAAGTATCCAAAGCTTTTGAAAAATTATATTATTGGGCTTCCTCCACTGGACTTGACAGTTCCTTCAATTTTTTGATCCGCTAGCCCCCTTTTTCCTTGATTCTCATAGACACATTGGTACCCGTCAGAGCCCAGTCTATCGACTTTTATCTCATTGCTCCAAGTCACCTGTTTCCAATCTTTTACTGTCAACGTTTCATACTGTTTTGCAAACTCAAACCAATGCTTCTTATGATAAAATTGAAGTTGAGGCTTGTTCACCTTTTTTCGAGTCACCATTCCAGACTTGTGTAATGCGTGTCAGATTTATGCATGAGATACCCAAGATGATTGTTTGTAAAATGATGGTAGTCTCATGTTCAAAGTTGTAGTGAATGGTAATATATGAAGCCTGAAAGTCAAAAGTTCAAAACATTGTTACCATTTTGCTTGTCAGTGTATTTTCCCTCGCACCACCTATAACTCGCTAATCTTCCTTAGTTTTCAACTGTATGTACATTCCGAGGATGTGCATACAATTGAAAACATGCAACAGAGCTCAGGGCCATCCAGGGTATTCATCGCCCCTCACCCTGTGGGTCAATCTGAGCTGGCTGCAATGGTCCAGAACCTGACCCAGTGGGAATCTTCCTGAATGGGCAGTTTGCCAATCCAAGCTTTACTATCAGCCATGTTGCTGGAGGTCACATTGAATTAGCATACATAACAGATTATTACTTTCAGCTTGATGGATAACACCACAAACATCAACTTATTATCCACAGTAGTTGTTGATGGACCAAAATTGATCTCCATGTACAGTAGAAATGTGATGCCTAATTAAATGAAATATGCAATAAAGGAGCAGCGTCACACCCTGGCAGTGCTCTTTCCCTTTCATCTTCCCAGGGATGATAAGGGGATGCCAAGTGTGGGCTGGTAGCACATATTTAACATGTCTGCAGACATTCACATCATTAACAGGGTCATTTGTTAGTAGATATTTCAGTACGCTTTTCATACTATTACTATCAATCACAAGCTAAACTTTACACAGTAAGCAGAAAATTAAAGGGAAGGCAATTACTATATTTTGAAGTAAAAATTTATATGGTGACTAGTGATTTTTTGCATGTTTGAGCTTATGTGCATATTCTATTTATATACACTGTTGCAGGGTTTAAACTTCCAATTTAAATACTAGGTTCACCTTTGAACATGGCAACATGTCTCCAGTCTTTTGGCCCTTTCTGTACAGCCGCACTTCCACAATGTCACATCCCATGTAACAAAGCTGCAGCAGTCACATGGACCATGACAACATTGTTAGAGCTTAGATGTACAGAGAAGACCGAGGGATTGAACATGTGTAGCTGTAGCAGCATTGACATGGTAACTATAATGGATTTTTTTCTATTTCACGCCTTTTTTCTCAGCAGTAGAATACAAAATCAAATCTGTAGGATTTTATGCAGATTTGCTGCTGCAGTTTTTGCAGCAGAGAACTGAGGCATTGCTCTGGAAAGTTTCCACAGTAGTTCTGTAGTGTGTAAATTTACCCCAAGTTCGGCAATACCCTATTTGTGGGTGAAAACTGCTGTTTGGGTACAGGGAAGGGAGTTCACGGGATGGAGCGCTATCTGGCTTTTTAAAGGCAGATTTTAACGGGTACAATCTTCCATTTGCAAAGCCCTTAAAGTACCAGAACAGGTAAAACCTTCTAGAATTCACCTCATTTTGGATTCTGCACCCCTGAGGGAACTTATCTAAGGGTGTATTGTGCATTTTTGAAACACAGGTGTTTCACATTTTTTTAAGATTGGGCTGTGAAAATGGAAAAAAACATAAATTCCGCAATTTTTTGGGGGGTTTCATTTTTAGAGTGTTCACTGTTTGGTATAACTGACAGGATAACTTTACTATGTGGGTCAGTGCAATTTCAATTTTATATAGTTTTTTATGTTTTGCTACTCTTACACAATAGAAATGTGTTTATAAATAGTCTAACAGTCAAAACTTTTTATTTTTTCTGTATATGTATAGAGATGTAGAAGGGCTTGTTTTTTTTTTTCTAGATGAGGTGATGTTTTTTGATTGGTACCATTTTATGATTCATATTATGCTTTAATTGCTTTTAATCAAGGATTTTGGGAGGCAAAATGAACAAAATACAGCAATCCTGGTAGTGTTTTTATTTTTTTAATGATCACTGTGTATAAATAACATTAATATTACTCAGCAGGTCAATACAATTACAGCAATATTTTAGCAAATTTATATTTTTTATGTTTTACTGCTTTTACACAATAAAAACACTTTTATTATAAAAGAATACGTTTCTGAATCGCCATAGTCTGAGAGTCATTACTTTTGTAATTTTTCTGTGTCTTGAGCTGTGTAGGGGCTTGTTTTTTGCGGGATGTGTTGACGTTTTCATTGGTAAAATTAGGGCGACACATGACTTTTGATCACTTTTAAACTTTTTTGGGGAAAGCAGGATGAAGAAAATACAGCAATCCCAGTAGTGATTTTTATTTTACATATCATTCACCATGCAGTATATATAACATGTTAGTTTAACTCTGCTGGATGATACAATTACAACAACACCCAGTTTATGTCTTTTTTATATTGTAGCACTTTTAGAAAAAATAAAGATATTTTGTGAAACAATGTTTATGCCTCGCTGTTTTCTCAAAGCCAATACCTGGTGTACTGGAAGGGGTACGATCCAGAAGAACGGGTGTGGGTGCCGTCTAGGGGCTTGCATGCCCCCGAACTGGTGACAAAATTTCACCGAGCCAACCCATTCAAGCCAGGGGGATCTAAGGAGGGTCCAGTGGCCCCTCATAGAAGTACTATGTCACGTACTGTCACGTCCGTGCCATTTCGCCCTGGTCGCCGGCCACGGCTCTGCGATCATAACTGCGGCCTTGCCGCCTTTGTGTGAACACTTCCCTGTAGCCTCGTATCTTGATTGATTTCTGGTCGACGCCTTGGCCAGAAATCCTCCAGCACTCATAGGGGTTAATCAGCTCTCTGGATTGACAGGTTCTTTCACCTATCTTAGCTCCTCTACTTCCACCCTTTTCCTATATATAGCCACTGCTTCCTCTTCTCTATGTCTGCTATACTGCTTGCCTTTATAGTTAGCCTGTCATATTGTCGTTTCTCTGTGCTACTGATCTCTGCTTTGTTTCTGGTTTCTCTCTTTGCCTCACGAATCTGTACCCCGCTGCCTGCCCTGTTATTGACTCGGACCGTCCGACTACGGCTTTTGTGTTCTTTGTTTGTTTGTCTCTGCCTGTGCACTCTGCTCAGTGTAGCCTTGAGCCTTCAGGTTGGGACCGGCCTGTTAAGGAGTCGGGTTCCCCAAAAGGCAGGGACAGAGGCTGGGATCAGTGTCAGGGCCCCACTTGTCCGTGTCTTGTGTGCGTCCCTGACCATCCCTAACACCTACACTGTAAATTCAGGTTGGTGCCATATCCACATCCCTAGAGCGACTTTTATCTTAAGAGCCTTTAGTCAAGAGATTTGGTAAGGGCTCCATCGGGTAAGTCCCTCTGTCCTAAGTCCAATGCCTTAATGGAATCTCTCTTTAGTCCTTACAGTTTGTCCACTTGACAAGTGAAATTTACTCATTAGGGTTGTTTTTGTACTCATGGTTTACAGTCAGAAACTAGTAAAATTCATTTCTATGTGATTTTGGATGCAGATCTGCCGTTTGTTGGATTAAATTAAAAACCACATACAAATGTTTGGGGCATGTTTTACACAAGGTTTTTAGCTATCCCCATTGATATCAATAGTAAAATTCTATGTATTTTCCTACGAAAGAATAAGCATGTTCTAAGTTTTTTTATAGCTAAAAAATGGCTGCCAAAAGTACGCATTGTATGAACTACAATGTGGATTTTCTTTTGATGTCAGTGGGAATGGTTTACTTTTGGTTTTAGATGAGAATTTCAAAACTGAATCCATGTGGATTCTGACTTGAAATACTTGTCGTGCTGACATAGCCTTAGTTCATTTGGAACATCATCTTTCAGTCCACTGGGTGCAGACAGGGCCACCGTTAGGGCATTACAGGCAGTACTGTTGTACGGGGCCCGCTCTGGGAGACAAGGTACCGCCCCCTTGTTTCACAGCAATGGAAGAGAGAACAAGCTGCAGGCCAGTTTTCTCTACCATAACGGCCAACTCAATTGTATGTGTGTCCTTGTCATACATTGCTGTGTAGATGGCATGAGGAAGTGACATCATCGTGTCGCCTGCACGCTTCCTGTCCTAGGCCCCAAGCCTAAAGCACAAGGCTTGGGGCCGGGAGCAGATGGAGACACCAGGGAAGCGCGGAAAGATGAGTACCTACACATTGGGGGCTCCTGTCAACTGCCTGGGGCCCCTATCTAGCTATGTAACCCCCGGGAGCCCTATCTACCTAACTAACCCCTGTGGGCACCTATCTAACCCCAGTTCCCCTATCTAACTCCTGGGTACCTATCTACTGTCCGGGGGCCCCATCTGCTTATTTAACCCCAGGGGGCCACTATCTACCTATGTAACCCCTGGGGGCCCCTATATAACTATCTAACCCCCGTGGACCACTACCTACCTATCTAACCCTGGGGGCCCCTATCTACCTATCTAACCCCCAGGGGCCCTACCTATTTATCTAACCCCCATGGACTCCTATCTATCTATCTATCTATCTATCTATCTATCTAACCCCGGCAGCCCCAATCTACCTATCCAACCCCTGGGAGCCCTATCTACTTATCTTACCCCAGGGGGGCCCTATCTATCTATCTATCTTTCTATCTACCTATCTATCTACTGCCCAAAGGCCCCTACCTGCATAGATAACGCCCGGGGGCCCCAGTGTACCTAGGTACCACCTGGAGACCCCTAATCTACCTAGCTATCGCCCAGTCCTCCTAACGTACCTGCCTTACTACTGCGGGGAACCTAAGGTACCTGCCTACCTACTGGGGAGGCACCTAATGCACCTGCCTGCCTACTGGGGGGGCACCTAATGTACTTGTCTACCTGCTGGGGGGAACCTAATTTATCTGCCTACCTACTGGTTGCCCCTATTTTATCTGCCTACCTACTGGGGGGCCCATAATTACCAAGAGGTAATTATTACCATTTGGGGCACTATGAATGGGTAGTTTGTACATGAGGGGTACACAGTTGGGAAAATGATAAAGTAAGGAGTCTCCGGTGTTTGTGTTGTGAATTCTGCAGGGACGAGTGGTGGACGGAAGAAGTCATCATGGAGGTCTGGACCGAATGGAGAAGAAAAGGGTAAAGTGAACGACTCATCACAGAAATGTCACCTGTGAGTCACTAACTGTAAGTAAACTGTCTGCAAAGCACCTGTGTACCTGGTATTTACCACTAGATGACCACTGTATGGGGGTAATATTTGTCTTGGTGTAATGGTTTATAGTCAATAACAGTACAATGGTATTTTTCAGTCTTTATGGTGGTGATGATGATGTGGCGGTGATATTTGGTCCTTGTTTATCGTTGTTATTGATATTATTGGTCTTGATATGCTGATTTGGTCATTAACATTATGGTGGTGTTAGACACCATATGGTAGTGATATGTGGTCTTTTCTTCTGTATGTTATTTGATTATATTGGTCTTGGTATACTGGTTTGGTCATTAACATTATAGTGGTATTAGTCACCATATGGTAGTGGTATTTGGGGTATTATTTGGTCTTTGTAGATTGTTATTTGGCAGTATTGATCTGGATATACTGGCCCTTGTATACATACTGACCTTCAAAATCCAGATAAACTGTATATTGTAAAATTCCAAAACAATGGCGTGATTGTATTTTTTTTTTTTTTGTTCACCCCACAAATTTTTTTTCTTTTTCTGGGGTAGCGGTGGTTGCGGGTTAACATATGGCTCAGTGATAGGATACAGAGGGTGGATATAAATAGATAAATGGAACAGTATTGGGTCCTTTTTTATATATTATATATATTTATTAATGACCTTATAAATGGTTTATGGCTCCGAATTGCAATATTTTCTAATGATACAAAGCCGTGTAAGGTAATCAACAAGGAGGAAGATAATAGAATATTATAGAGGAATTTAGGAAGGCTGCAGTCTTAGACAAAGAAATGAAGTTTAATGTGGATAAATGTAATGTTGTGCACTTGGGACGAGGAGACCGAATGGAGAAGAAAAGGGTAAAGTGAACGACCTCAAAAAATGTCACTGTGAGTCACTAAATGTAAATAAAATGTCTGCAAAGCACTTGTACCTGGTATTTCCACTAGATGCCCCTGTATGGGGGAAGTTTGGTCTTTGGGGTAATGGGTTTTTAGTCAATAACAGTACAATGTTTATTCAGTCTTTATGGTGGTGTGATGATGTGGCGGTGAATTTGGGCCTTGTTTTCGTTGTTTTTTATATTGGTTTGATGCTATTTTGGTATTTAAAAATTTTGGTTTGGTGTTAGACACCCTTGGTAGTGAATGTGGTCTTTTTTCGTATGTTATTTTATTTTATTTGGGTTTGGTAACTGGTTTGGTCTTAACTTTTTAGTGGTATTAGTACCATATGGGAGTGGTATTTGGGGTATTATTGGTCTTTGTAGATTGTTGTTTGGCGGGGTTGATCGGAAACGGCCCTTTTATACATACTGACCCTTTAAATCCAGATAAACTTATATTGTAAATTCCAAAACAAAAGGGGTGATTGTATTTTTTTTTTTTTTTTCCCCACAAATTTTTTTTTTTTTTGGGGGATCGGTGGTTGCGGGTTAACATATGGTCAGTGATAGGGTCAGGGGGTGGGTTAAAAAAAGATAAATGGAAAAAGTTTGGGTCCTTTTTTTTATATTTTTTTATTTTTTTTTAATACCTTATAAATTGGGTTTATGGGTCCGAATTGCAATTTTTTTTAATGAACAAAGCCTGTAAGGTAATCAACAAGGGGGAAGAAATAAATATTATTGAGGAATTTAAAAGGGGCAGTCTTAGAAAAGAAATGAAATTTAATGGGAAAATTAATTTGTGCACTTGGGCAAGAATAAACAGTGCACTTAATAATAATTAGGATGGGCAAATTTTTTTCCAAAAAATTTGATTCGGTCA
>JAODAL010013631.1:0-90509 GCA_025379985.1 Phyllomedusa bahiana | reverse complement strand
AAAATAAATAATGAGAGGAGTATTTAAGGCATTTTTATTACTTTCTGCAAATTCAAAAGTTTCCATACATTTCATTAGTATTTGGTAACATTTCCTTTAAACCTTATGACTTGGGTCAAACGTTTTTGTAACCAGTTTGGCAGTATGCTTTGGGTCATTGTCCATTTGGAAGACCCATTTCCACCCAAGCTTTAACTTCCTATCTGATGTCTTGAGATGTTGCTTCAGTATTGCCACATAATCTTCTTTACTCATGCTGCCATTTATTTTGTAAAGTGCACCAGTCCCTACTGCAGCAAAACAACCCCAAGACATGATGCTGCCACCCCCGTGTTTCACAGTTGGAATGATGTTCTTCGGATTCCAATCATAACGATGGTCACTATGGCCAAACAGTTCAATTTTAGTTTCGTCAGACCACAGGACATGTCTCCAAAAATGTAGGTCTTTGCTCCTGTGTGCAGGTTTGCCTTTCAGCCCATGTTGATGCAGTACTCGTTTCATCGTGGATAATGACACAATCTTACCAGCTTCCGCCAGCATCTTCACAAGGTCTTTTGCTTATGTTCTTGGGTTGATATGCACGTCGGACCAAAGCATTCCCATCTTGTTTGTACTTGCGTATAATTTTTTGTACAGATAAACGAGGCACCTTCAGGTATCTGGAAATTGCACTCAAGGATGATCCAAACTTGTGCAAGTCCACAATTCTCTTCTCCTGATTTCTTTCTTTAGACTTTTCTCATGATGTTACACACAGAAGCAGTGTGTTTCTGGTTTGCCTTAACTCAGATGTTGCCAATAAACCTATCAGAAGCTTCCAAAGACATAACATCATCATATGAGCTGTCCCAAATATTTTAACGGCATAGTACTCCTAGTGTATGCAAACTTTTGACTTTGCAGAAAGTAATAAAAATGCAATAAAAAATCCTCTCATATTATTCTGGAATTTGGCAAATATAAATAATTTTGGTTCCTAACTGACCTAAAATGGTTAAGGTTTATTCTGATTTCATGTCAGATCGTGAAAAAAACATATATGTGTCTTTTTATATAGTATGTAAACTTTTGGTTTCAACTATACCTAAGCTTTTTGGAAAGTGAGTAATCACTTAATGCGTTTGTAATCCACAAGACTTCACACACAGTAATTGATGACTTACTTGAAACACTTTTCTGAACAATTTAGACAACTGAAAGAAGCTTGCTGGTAATAAAAGGCAGTTTAATTGGAGCGCAGTTAAAACTGCACCAAAACTGCGCTGTGTGAAAGCTCCCTAATTCCACGTCCCCAAGGCACAGGACAAATACCGGTCAGTTTATCCGACCGGAATTTGTACTGTTTTGGGCCGTGCACACGGCCGCAGGTGGACGGCTTTTCTCAGCAATTGTCGGAGAAAAGCCCTCCCCACTCCCATTGACATGTTAATATTCCATCTGAAAACCGGCCAGAAGAATGAACATGATCAATGTTTTTTGGACCACTGCCGGTCTGAAAAACCGCTGGGCGGAAAACCCGTGCAGTGGGGACCGCTGGGTTCTCCATAGAGGTCCATGTAAAAGTTTGTCAGCCGGTTTCAGACTGTTTTCAAAACTGAAAACCGTCTGAAGCCGGCTGCAAACCCGTGCCATGGGGACAAGCCCTAAGTGTCTGTTCATGTTTGCAGTACCTGAAGTTCCTGTGGTTCTGCTAAGCTAGACTTAGATCACAATAGGGTAGAAAATGTGCCCGGATTGTGCCTGTGTTTAAGAAACCTTTGGGAACTACATACATAGCAACTTTCCAATATTCTTTATATTTTACTGATTTTATCTTTTTATTGATTTTCTCTTTGTTCTTATTAACGAAGCTTTTCTTCACTTTCCGATGCATATATGATTCTGTTTATCCGTATTCTGTCCATCAACTGATATGTGTATTTTCTCCATGAAACACCGTTTGGAAGAACTTGAAGATCCGGTCACCAAAATGAAAATTGTCTAAGTCCTGATAATTTGCACCATGTCGTCCTAGAAATAGTCTTATTTCTTGGTGAAGATTGAAAAATCTATTCAACACTTTTCTCGTGCTGAGCTAGCAAACGACACAGTGATAGAATCCTGTTGCCGTAATATACTAAGTTTTACTTCAAAACTGTCAAAATGCCGGAGTGGCCCTGCTTTTCTCTACAAATAGACTTTTGCAATATTTTTGGTCCCCACTGAGCATTAATAGTTCAGAAATGGCCGACTTCTTTAAAAAATATACAGTTTGATTCCTGGAGGGAGACAAGAATCTATTAACATAGACAACCGGCAGTTTATCTACTATGTGAATTTCAGAAAAGTTTCCATGAGGTGTTTTTTTCTCAGTAGTCGTAGTTGTCCTGCTCTGTAGCAGTCTGCAATGTACGTGCCATTACTTCTATTGTGACTATGACACATTAAAAGGGTATGTCTATCTCCCTACTTCCAGAAGGTTGTGCCCACAGTTCAGATGGGGTACGAGCACTATCTAACCCAAAAAACTATTTTCAACTGTATTGCAGCAGCAACTCTGACTCGACACAGCACACAATTTCAGTGGAGGGTTTTTCAGCGGTTTTCAATTTCTAAAACAGCTGAAAAAACGACTGAAAAAACAGATCCCATAGAACGTTTTTTTTTTCGGCTCGTTTTTATTGATGGTCGTTTTTTGTAACCTGTTTCAGATCAGGGCAGAAAATTTACTATTCAAGTTTATGTAAAACTGCCGGACGCTTTTTGGCGCGGTTTTTGGACGCTTCTGCTGAAAAACTGCCCAAGTATTTAACAAGGTATATGAATTTTGTATACATTAAAAACCGCCCAAAAACAGCTTCCTCTAGGGAGAGACGCCTGCAGTCATTGTTTGCTAGCCTGCTGTTATTTTGGAGCAGATCTTCTCCTGGATTGATCCCCAAAAAGATCAACTTTTATTTTGCACTTGCTTGCTCTTCCTTTGAAATATCCATTCAACAACCTACTTGCAAGTCTTGTTTTCCCTTTGCATGTGTCCCTACCCAAATGACATTTTAAAAAGATTGCTGTTACCTTTTTACCTCCTCGCCTTCCCCCCCTGATTCCCTTTCCTCCCTTCCCCCTTCCTTTCTTGCCCTTAAATGTTTTTGATTTTAAACCCCTTCACACCTTGGCGTAACCAACGTCCAGCCTTTGGGTTTTAAACGCACCTGGACTTGGGATACCTTTGAGGAAAGGCCGAACTCAAAAGCGAGTTTGCGCGATCGGCGCGGGGTGTCACGATAATACCTGACACCCGCGCGTGGGCCCCGCCCCCGGGATCGCTCCGTGGGGGGGGGGGGGGGTTTAAACCCCTTTTAAATTTTTCGCGACCATCGGGTCGCAATAACTAAGAGACCAAGGAAAACGCTCCTCCGGCGTCTCTTCGGCGGCAGCACGCACGGACGGGCGATCCGTGCAGCCCTGTCCTCTGACAGACAGCAGGGAGGGCAAGAACCCTTTCCCGGGTTTGCTGGACGTCCACCCCGGGCCCGGCCCGTGGGCATGTCCCGCACAAAATACTTTGTCATAGGAACCATCAAGCAACAAGTTCATGATTCCCTATTAAAAAGAAATTTAAAGACCCTCATTCAAACCCTAGGGAAAAGTAAAAAAATAACGTACTAAGTAAAAAAAAAGGGAAAAAAAGGAAAAAAAAAAACACAAACACGAAAAATAAATAAAAAAACGTCACCGCCATTTTCCCCTTTACTAACGCCAATCGCCCAAAAAAAGACAAAAAAAAATAAATCCCCAAATTTTTTGGGTATCCCGATGCAAACGACCTCCCTATAAATCTTCATGTTAATTTAACCCATGGGTGAACCTGAAAAAAAAAAAAAACAAAAAAACAATCACAGAATTAAGTTTATTTTCACCCGGCAATAAAAAGGAAAAAAAGCGACAAAACTCCTAGAAACCCAAAATTGTCCAATTAAAACCAATTCACCCCGCAAAAAAAAAGTTTTTAACACTCTTTAACGAACAATAAAAAATGATACTTTCGAAGAAAGCGATGCATAAATATTTTTTTAACACACTAAAACATTTTCCTTTTTTTTTTTTAAAGTGCTTCAACATAAAAAAACTATTAAATGGGGGTACGCCTAATCGTAGCGACCCAAAGAGTAAAGCTAACTTTCACGGATACGCAGGGTGAGCCCTGTTAAAAATAAAAAAACCTACTAGATTGCGTATTTTCTTCACCCTCCCCAAAAATGGTTTTAAAAGCATCAAAAAGCCTTGCCCCCCCAAAAAATATACAAAAAAAACGCAACCACTGGAATAAAACAATCCCACACAGCCCAAGCACAGAAAAGTTTGGCCTCAATTTGGCGATGCAAAAACATTTTCCTGGTTGAAAAAAGTGTTTTTATTGTATAAAAGCAAAAAACAAAAAAAATAAAAAGGGGTATCGTGAATCGTTTTTGACCTCTAGTAAAGCTACCAGCATTTTTTCCCTACAGTGCCGCTATAAAAAATAAAAAACACTCCCAAATTTCTTTTTTTTAAAAAACATCTCACAAAACCTTTAAAAAAAAAAGTGAACATAGCATCAATCCCCCATAAGTACCAAAAAAAACTTAAACCCCCCCGAAAAAAACAAGCCCATACACACTCTCACACGCAAAATAAAAAAGTAATGGCTGTCAGAATAGGACAACAAAAAACGAAAATTTTTTATAGACTTTTTCTACGGGGTTAAAAAAATAAAATAAAAAAAACATATAAAATCACTTTGTAATTTGTCCCCGACCCCCATTAAATTATACATCATTTACACGCACGCGAATGCGTAAAATTGAAACTCAAAAAAAAATGACCGAACTGCTTTTTTTCCCCCCCTTTTCATTGCCAAACTAAAAAAAAAACTATGGAACACTTTGGGCCCAAAAAGCAGAAACATCCTAGATGGAATCCCTGATGGTGTTGAACCCCAAAAGGGCACTTCTGGGAAGGTTTTGCCTTTTTCTGCTACTTGGGGGCTTTGCAAATCACAGGCCCCACCAAAACTGCTTCCAAAACCAAAAAAACGCTCCCCCCTTTAACCCCTCCATGCGCCCAAACAGCATTTACACCCCCATGTAGGTATTGCCGAATTGGAAAAATTGCTTAACAAAGTTTTTGGGTTCTTTTTTCCAGGATTTTCCCTTTTATATATAAAACATTTTAAGCTAAAAATTTCAGATTGGGAAAAAAAAAAATTTTAAATTTTCACATCCTTATGCTAAAAAAAATTTGTGAAACACCTTTTGGGGCTATATACTTTTTGCACCCCTGGATATATTCCTTTAAGGGGGGTTTTTTCCAATATGCTCTATTTAGGGGGGTTTAATAGGGGGTCCCCAAACCCGAAATGGCGTCTAAATAAAATCGTATTGAAAATGAGACCCCCCAAATCCAAGGTGCTCCCCCATTTGGGCTTATGGTTTAGCCCAAAAAAGCACAGGGCCCATAGGGATATCTCAAAAACGGGAGACCTGGGGGAATTTTATATTAATTGCAATTTCCTGCCACATTTTCCCTATCCGTAAAATGATAAATATTGAAAATCTGCAAAAAAAAAATGAAATTTTGAAAAATTTTTACCCCCACTTTGCTTTTATTTTTGTAAAAACTAAAGGGGGTTAACAAAATTCCTAAATAGTGTTTTAAAAAAGTTTAAGGGTCCCAGTTCTCAGAGGGTACTTATGGGGTACAACATCCCCCCAAAACCACGCAAACTGGGGTGTCCCTAAAAAAATGTTATTCAAATGTTCTTGAAAAGTAGAAATTACTACTAAATTTCTAAGCCCTCAATGTCGAAAAAAAAAATAAAATATGCCCAAACCTAAGTGGACATAGGAGAGCAGTTATAACAATTTTTTGGTGAATAATTACTTCTTCACCAGAAATTTTGAACTTTTAAAACGCAAAATTTTTTCCCAAATTTTCATAAATTTTGATATTTTTCACAAAGGGTTTTATGGATAAAAATTTCTTACTAACTAAACCAAAGTTCACAAAAACAATCTCTGAATCACATGAATAGTAAAATTCAAAAAATTAATCTCACAAAAATTGCACGTCAGATTTTAAAAATAGGGGTGTTCAGGAAGGTCAAAACAGGCTGGGTCCTTAAGGGGTTAATACTGTATGGTACGTCTAACTTTGTAAACTTCAATAAAAGCGTTTGAATTTGGAAAAAACTGCCCAAAAACAGTCCAAAAAGTGCGCCAAAAATTGAAAACCACCCAAAAAACTCGGAGACCCAGCTGCTTTGGACAAAAACACTGACATTTTGGTTTTTGACATGTTTTTTTTTCCTATGTTTTTTGGCCTACCTAAGGGGATTTCACATTTGGGGTTTTTTTTTTAAACCCCAATTTTCTCAAGGATTTTTACTTTACAGAGTCAGTATGTGCCTCCAATTTGGATGTGGGTCATTCCTATTTCAATGAGGCATTTCTGCGTCAATCCTGACGCAAGATCCACAATAAAGAAAGGACATGTCCATTTTTTCTTTTCTTCACCACACATTTGAAATCCATGGAGTGGAAAATCTTTGGACATTAAAATGTATAATCTTTTTACACAGATTTTTAAAGGAATCTAAACAAATCCACACCGAATTCCTTGTTAAAATCTGTCATGTAAATTTACCCTAAACTTGTCCTAAAAAATGGCTGCATGTGGTTTCCCACAACTTTCATAAAAAAAACGTCAAAAAACCATTTGGGAAAATTTTTTTTCAAACAGGGGGATCATAGATCTCGAGAGTCAGTTTTAAATAACTATCTAGGATCTAAAGACAGAAATTTGTTTCATGAAATGAGCAGGACTTGTCTTGGGTTTTAAAACATTTTTAAAAACATTACAGCCAGTTTTTTTCCTATACTTAGAAGAATACAATGACAAATCTCTTTTCCCTTGGGCAGTAACAAATTTACACTAATTAGGCTCTCTTCACAGTGCGGAGGTATGTGTTGGAGTTAGTACCCAACATACACCTTCTATGTACACCTATGATGGATGCCACTTGGGAGCAACTGTCATGCATAGGGTCCCATATTAACAAAAAAAGAAGTAAACCGGAAAGTATATGATATTTTAATGCGCCCCCTTTACTGTGCAATCTCTATTACTTCACAAATGCCAAAGGAACCACCGAAAACCCCTTGGGGGAATTACGGGGGGTCTATGAATACCTTTACAAAGTGTACCAGGGTACAGTAAGGGCCCATTTACACGGCACTGGACAAATACCGGTCGGTTTATCTGACCGATATTTGTCCGGTTTTTGTGCCGTGCACATGGCCACGGAGGGGGGGGGCGGCTTTTCTCCGCTATGAGCGGAGAAAAGCCCTTCCCCTTCACATGCACATATTCCGTCTGAAGACCGGACAGAAGAATGTGCGTGTTGAAAAACCACCGGGCGCACCAGGCGGAAAACCCGTGCGGTGGGGACTGCTGCCCGGGTTTTCCATAGGAGCCCGTTGTGCTCGTTTGCGGATGGTTTTTCAGACGGTCTGCAAAACCGCAAACCGTCTGAAAAACCGGCCACAAACCCGTGCCGTGGGGACATGCCCTAAATATAACTGAAAGCAGCCACACCCAGCAGCACAGAAGATGCAGATGGTGCCTCAACAGTGGCAGCTGACCTCCGACTGCCTGCTGCCTCCATAGCTCTGAAAGCCAGCTGGGCTTATTTACTAACTTCCCAAAACCTGTCCGGATATAGGGAGTTGGAAGAAATACTTGCTTAGATATGAGTGAAAATAACTGGCATGGCTTTTTGATGAGAAGTCTTGATGACTTCATACTTTTGAGAATATGTGCAGAAGACAACTTGATCATAAATCCTGCAATGTTAGAACTATTCCATGCTCCCCAGAGACCAGAACATGGTCAGGCAATTTACAGTGTCAGCACTGCTAGATATGAACGCCACGTAACACAGTACTGTGCTGCAGTCATAGATGTCAACAATAACATTCATCACACAAATCCATCCATCTATCTATCTAAACAAGAGATGGATCTTACTAATAAGGGGCATTTTTTTATTGTTGGATGATGTATTCGTGTACTAAGAACCTCAAGTCTGATTTTGTACATTTTGCTTAGAGGCAGTAGATCAATGTATAACAGGTGGATGTGGCTTCCACGTCTCTCTTTTATTCTATAATTTTATTATAAAGTAACATAACATTATTATGAAGGCATGTTATATATACAAAACACTTTAAAATTCTACATCAAAGTTCATCAGTAAATACTGTCTTTTTTGGCATCGAGAGTGTGAAACTGGACTGGCGAAAGGGTGATCTAATAAGTAAGATGTCCAGAGCAGAAACAAGGTGGATTTTTTAATTTGAATTCACAAATACCAAACGGTTTGAATTCAGATATTGAAATATTTGCGTTTTGAGGTTGTTTATTTAAAAAAAATAAAAAAATCTGAGAATTTTTCCTTTCTTTCTTTCTCCCCTCTTTTCCCTTGGGATTTGAAATGGGGACAGCATTCCAGTGATTGTTTTAATCCTTTGCACATTAATGTGCATATTGTTGTTTTTCATTGCAGCATTATTTATTGTATTTATTATTTTGTTTTATGAGGTAGAATATATTAAAGGTTAGGGAAATGTATTCTTGATTGTCTTTTAAGTAACATCATCTGTAACAAAACAGGTGTGGAACACATATAAGTCCCAGACTAACCCAGGCATTAAACCCTGATGAAGGAGATCGTTATTCTCTGAAACGCGTAGGTCTTGTATGCCTGCTCGGCTTTCGTTAGCTCCAGCCTTAGTGACGTCACTCTAGTCTGTTAGCCTGTATGTGTGGATCCCGCACGCTGCCGGCCGGAGCGTATTAGCGGTGAACACACCACACTGTTTGTATGTTTTTATATTTTTATTTCTGACAAATCCCCCAAACTGAAGATTGAAGTGGACAGAAACCTGGATTAGCGCGAGGGTTCCCGGCTGTTGTGAGCTTCCAGTGATAATCTCTGGGTAAGTGGTTGCACTATTACATGTGGGTTTTAAACTGTTTTATACTATTTGCATGGGGGTTGCATATTTTGGAATTTGATTATTTGGGGACTGCTTGTGATTAAGTTGGTACCTTATACAGCGAACAGAGCGCGATCGTCTTTTATATATATACACTTTTATCTCTATTAGAGGATTGCAGCAGGTGATCTCCTCTACGATCTTTGTGCAGCTTGTTCCCTGAAACACCTGGCGCATGTATCTAAAGTAGTAGTTAGCTTTTTATGTTATATATACACATTAACTAATACTGGCATACCGCTGAGAGATACTGTCATTATAGTGGAGTATGGACCACAGTCCTTAAAAGGCACCATTGTCCCAAAGTGTCCTTAAAGGAGTTGTCTCATTACAAGCTCTCAGCCCAAGTCAGTGAGCATGGCAGTTGATTTGAGGGGCGTGCTTCTTGTCTGCCTCTTCTCCTCCCTTCCCCCCTCCCCTCAGCACACAGAAAGCTCTCCTCCATAACTTCTATACAGGGGTGGGGGGGGCTGGCCAGAGTTAACCGTGTGTTTCCTGCCTAGGTCTGCTGCAAGCTCTTGCTGCTCGTCTCCACAGTCAGGAGACAGAAGAGGGTGATCTTAATGAGTGTGGAGCAAGTGTTTTCCTATACCCCCTGCTTAGCATACAAATCTGCCCCAAACTCCAGCAAACAAACAGACCCTGTAGAACAGACACAGGGGGGCTATGAGTGTTACTATAAATCAGGATGTGTCACTAGTACACCAGGCATGAATCCTTCACATGCCCCTGATCTGTAAGTATTAGGTAGTTACAGCTCCACAAGAAAACATCATGATTATAGTAACATACAGGGTCACTGCTGTCACATCTATCTGTGTAGAGAGCAGGAGGAAGCAGGCACACACGGGTTTTAAACCAGGCAGCAAAGGCCACAGAAGCCAGAGCCTTCCCTCTCCCTCCACTACAGAAGCATTCTGTGCAGGAGGGGCTCTCTGCTCAGACCTGTATTCAGAGGCTGATGAGTCATACGACCTGACAGCCAGTGAGATAAGGATCAAACAGGTCGGTGCTATAGAGATTTGAGAAGCTGATGTACTCCTACTAACAGGGCTTACTCAAAATCAGTAGGACATTTGTTATGAACATATATTGCAAAGCTGCTTGTTTTTTAAGGATCTTTTAATTAAAACCCAATCATTGTAGCGAGACAACCCCTTTAAGTGCCCCGTTGAATGTAACATTGTGTATTTGTTTCCAGTATGGCTAAGTCCACACGGCATGTTTTTTTTCATCAGATTTTCAGACTGTTTGCAGATTTGGAAACCATCTGCCAACTGACAAGCGACCATCTCCATAGTCTACACTGCTCGGAGTTTTAGCCGGACAGAATTCTAACCGCCAGCGTTCCGGAAAACTCGGAACATGCACAATCTTCTACTAGGTTTTCGGGCGGAAGGTGTGCTAGTCAGTAGTTAAGAGTGATGGGTGAATCCGCAAACCACGGACAGAACAGTCACCCAAAACGATCGAAAGATCATAAAATACCATCTGGATTGTTAAACAGAATCTGACCGGCATCTTACATTTGCCGTGGTGGCCGTACCTGGAGAGTATGTTAAAGGGTTTCTCCAGTTAAATTTTTTATTTTTTAGTACACTTCTCCTCTTGGATCATCATTGCGCTGTCCTCACTCTCAGCCATTCTCTGTTTTTCGGTTTTAACCCCTTAACGACCTTGGGCGTATCCATACGTCCAGGTCGTTTGGGGGTTAACGCACCTTGACGTATGGATACGTCCTGAGGATCGCGCGAACGCTAATGCAGAGTTCGCGCGATCGCCGCGGGGTGTCAGCTGTATATTACAGCTGACATCCCGCAGCGTCGGCCCCGACACGAGATCGCTCCGGGGGGTGAGTGGTGGGGGGGTTAACCCCTTAATTATCGCAACCATCGGGTCGCAATAACTAAGAGAGACGCAGGAGGAGATCGCTCCTCCTGCGTCTCTGTCGGCGGCAGCAGCGCACGGATCGGGCGATCCGTGCAGCTCCTGCCTTCCTACAGACAGCACGGAGGGCATAGAATGCCTTCCGGGTTGTCTGTGACGTCACGATGCCCGGCCGTGCCCTGTGGGCATGTCCCGGCATCGTGACTGACAGTTACCATAGGAACCAGTCATAGCAACAAGCTATGTACTGATTCCTATTGAATGAGAGATCTAAAGATCTCTCATTCAAATCCCCTATGGGGAAATGTAAAAAAATAACGTGAAAAAGTGAAAAAAAGTAAAAAAAAGTGAAAAACAAGTAAAACACAAACACGAAAAATAAAATAAAAATACGTACATCGCTCTTTTCCCCTTTACAAACGCTAATCGCCCCAAAAAAGATCAAAAATAAAGTACCCATATTTGGTATCGCCGCGTGCGTAACGACCTGCCCTATAAATCTGTCATGCTAATTAACCCGTACGCTGAACGCCGTAAAAAAACAAAAAAAAAAACAATCACAGAATTAAGATTATTATTCATCCGCAGCACATAAAATGGAATAAAAAGCGATCAAAAACTCCAAAAAAGCCAAAGTTGTACCAATTAAAACGTCAGTTCATCCCGCAAAAAAAAAGTCCTTATACAGCTCTGTATACGGAAAAATAAAAAATGTCTAGCTCTCAGAAAATAGCGATGCATAAATATTGTATTCAAAAAATGCAAAAAGTACCAGCTCACCCAAAAGATGCCAGTCGCCAGGTTGTCCGTGCACGTATTCCGCCTGGAGTCCACGAGGCAATACTGAGCTTGAAAACGGGAGATGAATACAGCACCAAAAGGACAATCGGCCCAACCAATGCTAAAATCTGAAAGACTTTATTGCAGTACAAAATAGAAATGTACACGTAGCATCCCCCCAGAAAAATATCCGGATCCGGTTAACGCGTTTCGGGTGTGTTACCACCCTTACTCATAACAAGAACACACATATAAAAACATTACTTATATAGAAATAGCAATACAGAGTAAAACTAACTCACATGTGTAGAAATCCGGTAGTTGAGGACGCCAGAGTCACACTGACGGAACCTCCGTTCGCCGCCAATGGCAACGGAAGTGCGTCACGGACATGCGCACAGAGAATTATGTGCGCCGTGTGGGCATTGGAAATGGTGTCAGATAATAAAGACAAACAAAACCGGATTGTACATATGTTCAACAACGCATCGGAAGAAAGCATCGACAACCACAATACATCACATGAAAGGTAAGTATATTAATTAATAATGAAACATGATTTCCTTTTTACTATTGAGACCCATTGGAAATGTGGTGTCCAAAGTGAGGATCCAATATGCCTCACGATCATGTAGGATGTTATCCATGTTCCCAGCCACGCAATGGTTTGTGGATTCTGTCTATACCAATAATTTTTAGATCGGAGACCTTATTATTGTGAACATCCCTGAAATGTTGGGACAGACTAGATCGATTGCGTATGGCTGTGCTGGTAATGTCATTTAAATGTTCAAGGAACCTGGTTTTCAATCTGCGGAAGTGCTGCCTACATAGCCCAGATGGCAAAAATGTACATGCAGCCAGATAGATAACATAGCGGGAATTAAAATTTTAATGTAATTTTTTATATGAAATGTTTTGGACCCGCTGCTATTTTTAAATTCCTTAGTGACCGAGACAAACTGACAGGTTCTGCATGGGTGAGAACCACATCTGTAAAATCCTTGTGTGTTCAGCCATGTGGGCCTATTTGTGTTAGTAGTTATGCAATTAGGAGACAGGAGACTGCCCAATGTTTTGGGTTTTCTGTTAACTACTCTACAACCCTTGATAGGACCGATTGTAAAATTGGATCCTGGTTGAGGATGGGCAAGATGTTCCAGAAAGATTTTTTTAATAAGAGAAAATTGACGGGGGGAAACTAGCACTAAAGTAGGTTTGGATTGTGTATGTAGATGTTGTTATTTATGCTTATAAGATGTTCACGTTTTTTCTTTCTAAACAATTTTGCTAGCTCTTTCTAGAGTCCACTGTGGAAAACCCTCTAGTTTTTAGTCTCCTACAAAATGTTTTGTGCTCTGTGGAAAAATCAATGTCTGAACTACAATTACGTCTAGCCCTGTGCATTTCACCCACCGGAATAGATATCCGAGTATTTTTAGAGTGAAAGCTATGATAATGTAGAATTGCGTTACCTGCAGTTGGTTTGCGGTAACTTTTAGTTATAATTGTCTGACCGTCCACACCTGTCAAGGTGAGATCCAAAAAATTAATTTCTTGTTTTTCGATACTACCCGAGAATTTAAGACCCAAAGGGTTATTATTGAGATAATCAAGAAAACTGTGTACGGCAGATACATCGCCCCTCCAAATGAACAGGAGGTCATCGATGTATCTGCCGTACCAAAGAACATGTTCCAAAAATGGATTGGTGTCCGAATAGATGTAAATGTGCTCCCACCATGCAACAACCAAATTGGCCACCGATGGGGAAAATTTAGCCCCCATGGAGACTCCCTTCAGCTGGAGATAGAAGGAGCCATTGAAGCAGAAAAAATTGTGTTTTAGAAGAAATTGGACCACCCCAATGATAAAATTGGACAAATCCTCTGAATAATTGCTATTGTTTTCAAAATGAAAATGCAGAGCCGCAATGACTACCGGGTGTGGAATGCTGGTGTATAATGATTCGGCATCACTGCCGAACCATAGCATGTCATTCTTCCATACAATTTTGTTCATGTTGCTTAATACACTCCTAGTGTCTTGTAGGTATCCCGGAATGGTGCAAACCAACGGCTGGAGTAAAGAATCCACCCACTGGCATAATCTTTCCAGTAATGATCCCACCCCAGACACTATGGGTCGCATGGGTGGTGATATTTTATTTTTATGAATTTTCGGGAGACCGTATAGGATGGGCATGATAGGTTCATTTGTTGAGATGTAATCAACTTCTTTTTGAGATAGTATCCCCATACTAAAACCTTCCTGCAAAATATTGTTTAATAATGATTGAAATTGCAAAGTCGGATCATTGGGCAATTTAGAATATGTAGAACGATCAGTTAACAAATTTATCATTGAATTTACATAATCCCCCTTGTCCATAACAACAACCGTGCCGCCTTTGTCGGCCATTCTAATGACCAGATTGTTATCCTGTAATAAGAGGTCCAAGGAGGCACGTTGTTGAGCCGAAAGATTAAGGAGTTTATGTCCAAGGGGGATTGTCTCAGATAGATTGCGGAGCTCTCTCTCAACAATACATTGGAAATGATCCATGAATGGAACCCTGGCATGTACCGGGTAAAAGTCTCTATTCGATGTTACAAAAGACTGAGCTTTACAAATGGTGTCAGTAGAATCTTGTGTGACACTCGTTAATGTACGTAGTGATAGTAACGCCATTTGTTCCCTGAAAAGTAACTCATTAAATTCGTTGCAGGGTATCTGATCATTCGTTGGTGGTGCCACCAGTCCATCCGTTACATCCGTATGCTCCCAGAAATGATGTTTTAAGGTGAGATTTCTTATGAACTTATTAATGTCTTTTAAGGTTGAAAAAAGGCAGAAATTCTGTTCGATACCATAACTAAGTCCTAGTTTCAATAATTTCTCTTGGTTGGAATCTAGGTTGGCTGTGGATAAATTCAAGACATCTAAGTCTTCCGATTGAGTTGGTCCATGAATAATTGACGGGTCTTCATTTTTGCATTTGTTTTTATGTTTCCGCCCTCCTCTTCTTTGTCGTTTTTTGGAAATCTCCCCTTTTTAGCCTTTTTAGGACGTCGATAGTAAGATGTATTAGGATCTGGCTCTATTGGATCTGAGGCATCCTCAGAGGATTCCACATTGCTGTCTATGGAACTGGATCCAATGGATCCTATAACCTATAATGGATGCCTATAACCTTCACTAAACTTGTCACTACTTCCTCCACAGACTTGTCTGCCCCTCACTCCCGCTCTTTCCCCCCCTTGTAGATTGTAAGCCCTCGCGGGTAGGGTCCTTCCCCCTTGTCAGCCAATTGTCATTATCCTTATCACGTGCTCGTTTGATTTGGGTTAATGTTGTAACCCCCCTCGAAAGTACACGCCCTGGAATCAAGGCTTTTTAAAAAATAAATTTAATAAAAAAAATAATCCAAAACTTACTCTTTTTTTTCCTGTGCCCACCCCCACCTGCTTGTTCTTTTTTTTTAAAATAGATCGGGTGTACTGAACGGTTTTACGTCGGCCCCATTCATAACCTGGTCTTTCATAGAAAAAGAGTTTTTTGGTATTTAAATTTTTTCACACCCCTAATGGACTCTTATGGCTACGTTTTTGTTGTATTTCTTGCAGGGAAACCTTGATAATCAAAACCCACATTAAGGGGCTGTAGATCAGTTCTAACTTTTTTATTTCTTGAGAATGTTGTTCTAGCTTCTGCCATTTTCCGCTACATTCTAAAAACTTCTATTGGAATAACTTGTCGGAGAGCCCTGAACTACAGAGAATGGCATTACCTATTCTTGTAACAAAGATATCAGAAAAGAATAGTGGTCTGGGATTTCTATCTAATTCTAAGACCACGCCCGGGATGTCATGTTCTGATCAATATAATTCTGTAGGGTGGCTCCTAGAGTCCCCACACCCAAATCGTAGTTCCTGAGTCAGGGCTCATTTTACAGGTCATTTTAATTTGGTAAATATCCTCAGGTGGTTGCTGGTTGGATATTTAGATGTTTTCCTGAAAAAACCTTTGCGGCTTTATCCTGTCCTGCTCATTATACGACATTGCCAATAAAATACTTACTTCGCTGGCATAGAGACACTAGGCTGCAGGAAACAAGGTAGCAAAATCTCAGGGGGTTGCTACTACTAATAAAACGTTGTCATAAACAATGGTTAGGGGAGAACGGTACCACCTCCAGTAAAAACATTTAGCTCAAAACATGATACTAATTAAAAACGTCAACCTCATCTCGCCAACAAACACATAAAAACAAGTCCCTACACAGCTCCAAGCACAGAAAAATTTAAAGGTTTATGGCTCTCAGAATAATGGAGTGATGCAAAAACGTATTTTTCTGGTTGATATTAACAAGTGTTTTTAATCTGTATAAAACGCAGTCTATACAAACATAAAAATATACTACAAACCTTGGGTATCGGTGTTATAGTATTAGACCCTGCGAGTACACAGCTTACCTTGTAATATATACACGTCACAAGTGTGACCAGCTATAAAAAATAAAAATCACCTTACCAAGATTGCTCTATTTTGTTCAAAATACATCATCACAAAAATCCTGAATAAAAAGTGAACATTGTATCATATGCACCCCATAATGGATACCCAATAAAAAAAACTATCAACTCATTCACGCCAAAAAAACATGCCATACACAGCTCTGCACACAGCAAAATAAAAAAGTGATTTGGCTCGTCAGAATAGGAAACATTAAAAAAAACGCAATTTTTTATAGTCCGTATTCCTACTATGTAACATACGTATTAAAATAGAAAAACACTATATACACTCATCCTAATATCATTTAATCTGTCACAGACACCCATAGTTAGTTCTATCAACTTCATTTTCTCTGACGGCAAATTGCTGTAAAAATTGGAAAACTCCAAAAAACAATGACTGAACTGCGTTCCCCCCACACCCCCAGTTTCATTGCCCACTAATGATCAAAAAAAAAAAAAGCTATGGATACACCTGTGTGCCCTAAATGCAGACATTATACATCCCTCAGATGAGCAATCCCTGATGGGCATCGTCTGAATCCCACAAATGGGGGCGAAGTCTGGAAAGGTTCTTCGGCCTGTTCTGACTACTTCTGGGGGATCTTGCAAAATGCTCGACATGGCCCCACCAACAAATCTGTGGTTCCAACACAGCTCAATATAGCGCTCCCTACATTCATACGCCCACTGGCCATGGCCCAAAACAGCCCCCCAGTTTACTCACACATGTAGGGTATTGCCAGAACTCCCGGAAAAAATTGCTCTAACAAAAGCTTTAACGGGTTCTTTTTTCCCAGGAGATTCCTTGTTTATATGAAACATTTCTAAGCTAAAATTGCAGATTTATTTGGCAAAAATATTTTTTTTAATTTTACACCTGCCTTATAGCTAAAAAAAATTTTGTTGCCCATCACCCTGTCGGGGTCCTATCATTACCATCCATTGCTCCCCTGGATATTCTTCCCTTAAGGGGCTGTAGTTTACAATTGCGGTCTATTTAGGAGGTGGTTATTAAGTTTTAGACCTTTGGTATGTCCTCAAACCTGAAAATGGCACGCCTCAAATAAACATCTCACCCCCCCCCCCCCCCCCCCCCCCCATTATTTGAAAAATCCGAGGACCACAAGAGTAGTAGCGTGCTCCTCCTATTCTGGGGATCTATGGTTTTGCCAAATACTGCACTAGGGCTATATGGGATATACTCTAAAAACGGCAGACCACTGGGGGATATTGTTAATTTAAGTTGCATTTCAACACTCAGTTCACATTTACAGTATCTCCAGTGAATAATGGGCATTTAAATATTTTTGAAAATCTGCAACAAAAAAAGTGAAATTCTTGAAATTTCACCTCAACCTATTTGCTTTTTATTTTCTGTGAAATATCCTAAAAGGGTTATCAAACTTCCTTACATAGTGTCTGTAAATTAACGTTTAAACGGGGGTCTAGTTTCTCAAGATGGCATCACGTATGGGGGTATCTAACAAATTGCAAGGCCCTCAAAGCCCACGGTCAGAACTGGAGTCCGGTCCCCTAAAAAAATGCTATATTGCAAATTTTCTTGAAAATGTGAGAAAAATTACTAATAAATTTTACCTAAAGCCCTCTAATGTCGTAAAAAAAAAAAAAAACAAAAGACATTTAAAAAATGATTGCCAACCTATTGTTGGACATATTGCGTAGATGCTCAGTTTTTAAACTATCTTTGTGCGTGAATTAATTACTCTGTCTTGCACGCGGGAAATTTTGCAACTTTCACAAAATACGCTAAAATTCATTTCCAATATTTTTCCCATGGATATTTTGATATTTTTAACACATAACAAACCGGTGATTGTATCCGGATAAAAATGTCTTCTAACTATAAAAGCACCCATTGTGTCACGAGGAAACACAATCTACTGAATCCCACCATGAATAGGTTTTATAAAGTGTCAAAAAAGACGTATTCTCACATTAACATTGTCACATGGATCCAGATTTCAAAAATAGGGCTGTGTCAGGAAGGTCAAAACAGGCTGGGTCCTTAAGGGGTTAATAGAACAAACGTAGTCCTAGTTAGACTATGCCTGCTCTTTTTCCCAGACAAATAAGCTTATTGTGTGTGCGACCAGCGGTCTAGGTCCCCCGGTACCATTTGTGGCCACATAAAGAAGGATCACATTTCTGTTGGCATATAGTGCTTAATCCGTATAACCCAAATAGCATGATGTTTGCAGTCAGCCCATGCTCACTAATAGAACAGCTATGTTGCGGTATCCACCGGGGTACGTATTAACATGGTATTCCCACGAAGGTCTCCACACACTCAATAACCCTGTGTGAGCCCAGCCTAAGGGTGCCTGTAAACATGTATAGCTTTAAAACCAAAACCGAGTATGAACCAAAAAGATAAATAACATTTAAAGAACAGATTATTTTTATATATACACAAACACAGTACACTCTGATCATGTTTGCATATGTTTTGATAATCGTTTGACACAATCATTGTTTTAATAACAAGACAAAACCGAAACTTATCCATGGTCATAAGTATTCAGCGCCCTTTGACTGTGCGACACTCATATTTAACTCACCATGCTGTCCATCTCCCTCTCTGATCCTCCTTATATGATGGTTCTACTGCTTCATTGGAGTTCAGCCATGTGTTTAATTATAAACTGATTGGACTTGAATTTAGGACAAGGCTACAAATCCTCGTCTATATAACGAATTCATCTGCTCACAGTGCATAGTCAGAAACACCTACAGAAGAATCATCGAGGTCTCCATGGAACTGCCAAGGCCGCTCCTAGATGGACCCAGCAAATTGTGGCATGAGCAAGATACTGGCCACACGGTTACAAAATAAGAATTTATGCAGCACTCAAAGGTTCCTATAACTGCAAAGTGGACCTCCATATAATTCCTTAACATTGGAAGAAGTTTGGGACGACTACAAATTTCCTCGACACTGGCCCCGTCCCCAAGCCAAACATTACGCAATCGTGGTGGAGAAGGTGCCCTCTGGTAAGACGAGGCTAAGATACCCCCAAAGTTCACTGTGGCTGTGCTCAGAGAGATGCTCCTGCCTAGAGTGATGGGACGAATGTCTCACAACTAACGCTCAAACATATCACTCGCAGACGCAACCCAGGTCGGCCGGCTTTACTGGCACCAGTAGCCGAGCCGACGGAAAGCCTCTCCTCAAGTGCAAGAAATATAGGAAAGCCTGCAGACACGCTTTGCAAAAAAACACATGAAGGATCCACAGACTATGAGAAATAAGATTATCTGGTCTGATGAGATGAAGCATTGAAACTGTTGGTGTTAATTCGGTTAGCGGTGGAGAAAAACCCAGGCACCTAGCGCAATTCTACCGGAAAATTTCACTTGAAAATAATATCAGTGCATCCTCTTGGTGGTCGGCCAGAGCAATCGCGTCTAGGGGGGGTTTTTCAGCTGCAGGGACAGGACCGACTGGTTGCAATTGAGAAGGAAAGATGAAGCGGACATAGTTACAGAGCGATATCTGGATGAAAAAACCTCTTCCAGTCGCCTATGGACCTCAGGACTGGGCCCGAAGGTTCATCTTCCACTCCAAGACAATGACCCTAAGCCTCACGCTAAAATAAACACACGCTGTGGCATTTCCAGAATACAAATCTTGCTGCCCATTCTTGACTGGCCCAGCCAGGAAGCCCTGACATAAAACCAACCTTCGAACTCTCTGGACGGAGCCACTTAGAAAAACATGGCGCCACAAACGTTACAACAATCAACACCTGACGGGCAACTAGGTGAGGATCTGCATAGGAAACGATGCGGCAGCGGGTAGCCACCAAATACCAGGTCCGTGACGATAAATTGTTGCATCCATATTCCACAAGAAGACTCATGGCTGTACTAGCATCAACAAGGTGCTTCTACTCAAATACTAAGCAAAGGGGCTTAATAATTATACCATGTGACAAACACTCAGTTTCTTCTTGTTTAATAAATTTGCAAAAACACTCTTCATTTCTGATTTTTGTCTATCTAGCCATGGGGAGTCGGGTGAGTACATATGTAAACTGAATCGAGACCAATAACAAAATTTCACTTTTTTGACCCCTCACAAATGCGCTGCCATTGAAAACAAAGACCGTTAAATAAAAAATTTAAAGGCGGGTCTGGAACTACTTTCCGAAACCATTGAGTATGGAGTGTGTGTATCTATATCTATACTATTTCAGTTCGGCGTTTTTGGTTTGAAATCCGGTACACTTAAACCAAACAAACCCATATAACAAATGATTACATTCTAGGTCACTAGACTTTACGACACTCCTAAAAAAAGCACGCATTCAGTCGCGTTCGGGACGTGATCAAGGACTGGGATCTTCTGGCATGTTTTTTCTCTAATTTAAAGAAAGACAGATCTGAAGAACGCGTGAGCATCATAAAGTCACAATCTAATACAGTTGTGGAAATTATTTTTTACATAAAACTCAAAAACAATACATGTGCAAGCCACTGTACTCCATGCACCCACGCTCCAATCACAGCGGTAAGCCTCACATCACGACGATAATGACTTTTATATTTATTTGCACTCTCGTTTGCGATGCCCCCATCGAACCATATTTCTACTTCACCCACATGAATGGCAAGAGTTGATGAATGGAGCGACCAACATGGAAAATCTAGGTATATAGACCGGAAATACAGTAAATTATTCCGGAAGGCATCTTCTGGAAGATACAAGTCACAGACAATGAGAAGTGGTGAGGCAGATTGAAAAAGCTAAGTCGGGAGATTATAAACCTACTTGAAATCAGAATTACTCAATTGATTGTCAAGAGCTGGTGTAACTTCAAGAGTGAAGGGAAGATAAAAAGGAAACCAAAAAGACGGCGGTCAGGTCTAGGAGCGCACAAGAAAGCAAGAGGTGAACCCGTGAACGCCAGAGAACCGAGAAAATGCAATAGCAAAAAATAGGGACTTAAAAGGTACTAGAGAGGCAAAGCTGTCGGGCTTGATGGCAATTGAGGAGCATAGATTTTTATACTGGCAGGTGAATATAATCTCAAAGCAAGATGTGACTGGGTGTAATTGGGCCAGCTTTGTTAAACTGTACGAGGATGTTCCTTTGTGCTGATTTCTGGATGAATTAAAGGTTGTTTATATCACATCTTTGGTTTATGTTTCATGTATATGCCTTAAGCTACAGTACTAAATACTGTGCTTACGTGCCTCTTAAAAGGAAAAGCTAAATAATTGTTTATCAATGACAAAATGCAAAAGTAAATTTTGTGTGAAAGAAAAAAATCAACAATAATTTGGCATGGTACTCCCTTTGATTTTGACGTCTGCTTTTTGATGATATGGCACCCCTCAAGAGCCCCTCGAATCTCGTCATCTTCCAGTCATGTCATCCGACGCATTTTCATGAAAGAGACAGAAGGATTGAGCAGCTACATCCTCGGAAGATCTTCCCGTGCTTGCTTCTCCATGATGTTTGGAACAAAACCCCTCCCTGTCAAGTCTCACTTCAAAACCACTGCTCGTGACAAGATCTAACCCTAGGAATGATACTGCTAGATCCAGGTTGTAAACCGGCAGCAAAGGGGAGGTCACACCAATTATTTGATTATAAATAATGACTTTCTCTTTTCTATCATTCACTTTGCCATTTTAGATCTAATTAAAACACCCATTCAAATCAACTGCCCACTGTCTCCTGATGGTGGGTGGTGCGTATCTGCCGTCGGCAGCGATGCCAAAAGATGTAGCTGCCTCCAAAAGGGAGTTTGCAGCTCCCAGTGTCCCAACTGCGCTAGAATGGAGCTGTAGTTATAACCAGCATGCATACCCTAAAAAAAAAAGAAACCAGCAGAAAATGGTAGTGAACAGCCCACTAGATCCCCAGGGTGGTTTAACCCTTTGTATTGCGTTGTCATGTGGACTGGGGCATTGTTCACAGAGGACTTCCTCTGTCCACCATACAGGCTACAAGTGGCATTCCCAGTGCCACTGCAATTGAAGCTTGAGGAATGTCTAGGTCCCCAGGGCAGACTGTATAGAGTAGCCCCAGGTCTGTATTTATAGTAAGCCTTCTGTCAGGGCACATTGTGTGTTGGCCTGACAGCAGACTGAATGTAACTACAACAGTAGTAGTAACAAGCATAACAAAATTACGCTAAATTCAATTATTAAAAAGACAGGTATTTACTGCAATGTTTAAGAGTTAACTGCGTGGAGTAATATTCAACAATGCCTGTTTCAGGCTCCACGTGGGCCCCTACGCTTCATCATACGCCTGTGATTGGTATCATTTTTAGCTACCTATATAACTAAGCTGAATGTTAACAAAGTCACGCAAGTCGAATGGAGATATTCAATCTTGTCCCGTAAAAAACAGCTGCAGTGTTTCTGAGGAGTGTAACAATTTCCTAATCTTTAGCTCTAACAAGATAGCTTGCATCTTTCAATCAACGTCTTTTCGTTCCCTCTGCCCTCCATGGTGATGTCTCTACCTGCTTTCTGTCTAATCCAGGGAAAGGCGAGATTCAGTCCGACATGTAAACAAAGAGAAAACCTGCTGTCCAATCACAGCCAGCAGACTAAAGTTCATACCCTTCATCTCCTGACCCTAGGAAAATATATGAAAGTGCAATGCCTATTTAGAAAAATTCTTCACCTTTTAGATTCCCTACCATGGCTGAAACACACTCTAAGGTTAAAAAAAAAAAAACAGCTCGTATAAAGGTACGTCTATCCTTACATGGCATTATAAAAAAAACACAAAGTGTGTGGGAAAAAATTAATTACATTTTCATCTTATAATAAAAAGAATCTTATAGTGCATACGTTTACACAGGTATAAACAAACACCCCACCACAAACAACAAACCTACACGTATTAGTTATCAACACAACCATAATAACCTGCAGAATTAATCTAACAGGTTGTCTATGTAAAATTTGAATGGCTACACATACAAGGGACGCAAAGGAATACTAGACTCTAAACCTGGCACCTATTAATATACTGAGCACTGTGCTTTAAAGCAGACCTTTGACATCTTCTGACATGTCAGTTTTAGTAAATACTTGTGTCCCTTAAAAGGGGTTTATGCTCATCATCAACTTGCGATTGCTTTTTATCGTTAAATCGCCACTTGCAAAAAACATCGTAACTTTAGTATTATATGTCCCATTAACCAGTAGTCCTACAATATTCCCTTATATATCCCCTCTTGTAATGGGATGCATCAGGATCCCATCCAGATCGCTCATAGCTACAGACCTGTTTGATCTATCGGATTGGGCTCCGCACTTGCCTGGATTTCCTACTGTAGGCACTAGTGCGAAGACAGATAAACACGCAAAATGTCAATTCAAAATGAATACCAAGAAAATCAGGACTAGAGGTATGATGAACCTCTAATGTAGTTCGAGCAACAACTCTTTTAAGACAGCCATGAACCAATTCTGGAGCATAACTTCTTCTTTATCATATCTGTGTTGAAGCCTGTTTCTCCATTGTTTTCTAGAAATGTATTACAGAATCAATCAGATGGGTGTTTCCATTCCTACTTTCAACTCTGTCAGCACCGACTGGTCAATATCAAACTGTGCAGGGACACCTCCACCTGACAGAGTGGTAATTAATTTCCAGGAGGAATAACAGAGGAACAGCACAACACATAGAGATATAAGAGAAGATGCTCCAGAATTGTTACTTCACAGGGAACACAATAATGTACTAAACCAAACATCAGGAGATGTCACAGGGTCTTCTTAAAGGGAATGTGTCATCAAAAAATGACTTATTGTTTAACTCACATTTTTATGTTCAACACATTTTTTATGAATTTTTGGTTATGTTTATTTTAATTTTCCATATCACTTTCAGTATTTTTTTAAATAATTCCTAAGTCCTGCAGTTTTCACTTTGGCCACTAAGCCTAATAATCGTCTGACACTTCCTGCTCTGTTTAGAGAGCTTTTCAGCAGTGTGCTCATTATCAGCACAAAGAGGGTCAAACTGAAAGGAGACACCATTGTGTACAGATAACACAGAATCCACCAGTCACAAGAGGAGATGTCACAGCTCCCCCTCTCTCCTCCATTCACAGTGAAAACTCTCCTATAGACTTCTATGGGACAGAAACTGTCTTAAGAATCCTATGTGCATGAAGCTGCTGTAAAGTATCTCTCTGACTGCTGTTAAAGCAGTGCAAGCAAGAATGTCTTCCCCACAATCATATATAGACGGCCAAATAGAGAAATCTACAATCAGGAAATAAAAACGACTGAGAGGAAAAGAATATGGATCAGGGGCTTGATTTAATAAGTAGGGGAAAAAAATTGGCGACAGATTCCCTTTAAGTAGCACAAAGACTCTGCTACGGACCTTAAAGTTTTGTCTCTGACTGATGCATAATATGTGACCCGTGACAATAACAAGGTGTTTATGCGCGGTGTAGAATAATACATGCTGATTTGTTTTCGGAGGTGTATATTTATTTTGTATGAAGCTGGAATTAAGAAATGCGATAACTCCTTATTAACTTGTAAGCCGCTAATTACTTCAGCAAAAAGGATACAACTGTTCCTATGCTTAATAAACAAGAGGTTACATTGTATTATCACATGTCATCGCCTCACAGTTCATTAGTGACTGTTCACAAACACTATCTTCAAATTTATATTTTGTTACTGCCTGACAATCACATTAGCATAGCTTAATAAATTATCCTATGATTAGAGCTGATGTCCTCCACGTTACCTTATAATCTAAGAGTAAAACACTGGTTGGAGTTCACTGAATCGTCTGCGTACAATGAAATAATGTTTTTTCATTATGTAAATTTCCTGCGAGTTTGACATGATTAAAATGGGTCAAAAGTATTCTCTTATTAATCATTTAGACAGCCGAGGGGGAAAGAAAAGGAAAAAAAAAAGTAAAAGACGCCATTCCGGGCATTTAAGACAATGTTTTCTAATTAAAAAAAATTGAGATCGCTGACACAAAATAAGTGGACCCCCCCAAAAAAATTTAAAAAATTTAAAAAAATTGACCATTATATTTTCCTAACAAAAAACAGTTTGCATATAAATTGCGTCTTCTAAAAAGCAAGGTGGGAGTCTATGGGGAAGAGGTGACGGACTATTCATGCATGGATCTGCCTGAGCTCTGGTTTCAACTTGATTTAGACATAAGAATAGTGTCCTCACTATCAAAAAGATGCCCTAAAGCTGTTCATACATAATATGCACTGACAGGTAGTGCAGTTTTACAATAAACTAATATTTTATGAATGCTGGAAAACGCCCAGTCACGAATTCTAGTGAAATGAGAAGATAACCCGTACCAGGTTTTCCACCCATGGGCGTCTGACAAGAATGGTCTACAATTCTAAGTCTGTCCAGGATGAACGCAACAGAGTACAGGAGTGTTCTTTTAAACTCTATCTAGCCATTATACGTCAGTAGCAGACTACACTATTTTATAACTATATGTCCCAAAACTTACTTTTAACAGAGGGATCTTATCAGTGATTGATGCTGCTTGCATGGCATCCATCAGAAGCATCGTGGCAGGATGTGAATATAGCCTATTGTATAAATGGCGTGCTGTAAGCTCGCTCAACCAGATTTTAATCTTCTAACTCTGCCCAACTAAACAAAGCTTCCACTGCCAAAAGAAAAAAGAATGGTGTTCAAAGATGACATTTACATTAAACCTTAGCCTTATATATTGTATTGTACAAGCACACCATTGTTTTTCTTGTGAAATTCTCAATAAGTTTGATGTGTTACATGACCCTCTTCCCATTGGAAAAAATAAAGTTGGATCCAAAACGGCCTCCATGGTCAACAACCATCTTGAAAAGTCCCCCTCCCCCCCTCCATATACTAATGTGCCACAAACAGGCAGTTGATATCACCAATAATTCCCATGTTATTTAGGTGTATCCATATAAATGGCCCACCCTGTACCATAAATCTACTAACATAATCTATAAAATAAAAATTGCGCCAAAACCCATTACATAGATAAACCTTACAGACTGTTTCAGCTTTATGATACACTGGTCATTCTTAAGCATTTCACAATTGAAAATTATATATGAAAATTATAATAAAAATAGTAAATAACATACATATATATATATATACACAAACACACATACAGTTAGGTCCATATATATTTGGACACTGACACAAATTTATTTTTTTTTGTACCTGTTTACTGAAACATATTCAGGTTATAGTTATATAATGGACATAAAGAAGATACTTTCAGCTTTTATTTGAGGGTTTCCACATTAAAATTGGAATAAGGGTTTAGGAGTTTCAGCTCCTTAACATGTGCCACCCTGTTTTCAAAGGGACCATAAGTAATTGGACAATTGACTCATGGGCAGGTGTGGGCAATTCCTTTATTATTTCATTCTCAATTAAACAAATAAAAGGCCTGGAGTTGATTTGAGGTTTGGTGCTTGCATTTGAAAGATTTTGCTGTGAAGAAAACATGCAGTCAAAATAAAGCTCCATGCAGGTGAAACAAAACATCCTTAAGCTGCAAAAACAGAAAAAAAAACCATCTGGGAAATTGCTACAAAATTAGGAGTGGCAAAATCTACAGTTTGGTACATCCTGAGAAAGAAAGAAAGCCCTGGTGAACTCATTGATGCAAAAAGACCTGGACGTCCACGGAAGACAACGATGGTGGATGATCGCAGAATAATTTCCATGGTAAAGAGAACCCCTTCAAATCAGCCAACCAAGTGAACAACAATCTCCAGGATGTAGGCATACTAATATCCAAGTCTACCATAAAGAGAAAACTGCATGAAAGAAAATACAGAGGGTTCACTGCATGGTGCAAGCCACTCATAAGCCTCAAGACTAAAAAGACTAGATTGAACTTTGCTTAAAAAAAAAAAAAAAAAAAAAAATCTAAAAAAGCCAGCACAGTTCTGGAAGAACATTTTTTGGACAGATGACACCAAGATCAACCTTTACCACAATGATGGAAAGAAAAGAGTAGGGCAAAGGCGCGGTACAGCTCATGATCCAAGGCATACCACATCATCTGTAAGACACGGCAGAGGCAGTGTGATGGCGTGGGCATGCATGGCTGCCAGTGGCAGTGGGTCACCAGTGTTTATTGATGTACATAGGACAGAAGCAGCTGGATGAATTCCGATTTACACAGAGACATACTGTGTGCTCAAATCCAGTCAAATGCAGTCAAACTGATTGGTCGGAGTTTGATAACACAGATGGACAATGACCCTAAACATAAAGCCAAAGCAAGTCAGGAGCTTATTAAAGCAAAGATGCTGAATATTTTTGAATGGCCAAGTCAGTCACTTGATCTCAACCCAACTGAGCAGCAATGCACTTGTTAAAGACTAAACTTCAGACATAAAGGCCACAAACAAACAGCGACTGAAAACCGATGCAGTAAAGACCACAGAGCATTAAAAAGGAGGAAACACAGTGTCTGGTGATGCCCATGAGTTCAAGACTTCAGGCCGTCATTGCCAACAAAGGACGTTCAACCAAGTATTAGAAATTAACATTTGATTCACAATCATTTAATTTGTCCGATTACTTTTGAGTCCCTGAAATGAAGGGATTGTGTTTAAAAATGCTTAATTCCTCACATTTATGTACCTCACTATAAATATATAGTGTGTGTGTATATACACACATGTATATAAATATATATTCAGAAAGCTAGAAGATGTTGCAACCATATAGTTTTTGTATGTATGTATGTGTGTGTGTGTGTATATTATATATATATATAATATATATATATATATATATATATATATATATAATATATATAATATATATATATATATATATGTGTATATGCACACACATACACAGACACATACATACACAAAGAAACTACGCGGATGCACCATCACCCAGCTTCTTGAATGTACAGCTTCCTCCTTCCAGAACATCGAGTACATTTTCTCTCCTGTAAATTGAGCCTGGAAAATGCCCTGCATGAATCTCTCACCTCGCACAACATAATTTCTAATAGACTGTTACCGATAGATATCCTTAGGAGGCTCAGCACAGTCCGTCCCCATTAGTTGTAAACTAGACAGGCATTTTACCTTCTGAATACAAGAAAGAAACGCAAGTTAAGGAAATGTTCTTTACAGGGCAGCAATGAACGTAAATGTTGCCTCTGATGGTTACCTGTATCTCAGGAGTAATCATTGCACCGGGGTATCCATCTGTCATTGTTATGAAATAATGCACATCTAGCAATAAAGTCATTTTTGTGTTACAAAGTAGACACATTCCAATAGGTAGCCGGCGAAATGAAAACATATTCTCCGGGTGAGATCATGAATATATCTCAATCACAAAGTAGCAAAGACTAGTTAACTGTTTCTTCCAGGCAGGTGACGGGCACTCTACAGAAAGAGCCAAAAATATTCAGATTACAATAGCAAAATAATTGATCAGTCTTATTACCCCTTAATTACAGACGTCCGTCAGAGGAAAGACGCGTGAACATCTTTTCAGATCTGCCGACAGACATGTCACAGGTGTGATAAATATATCCGGCAGCAAAAGCAGAGCAGCCGCTGAGTTTTAGGAGCCATATAGGGGGGATTTTTAGTGCCCACCAGTCATTACTGTACATTACTGCTAAAAGAACATCCATTTCATAACTAAATAATTCTGTAGTTTTATACCTCCCAAACTTCTGGACAGTCAGAGGGACACTGCTAGTGGTGGGAAAGATGCTTGATTTCCTGCTTATTTTCATGAAACAATCATTGTAATTTACACAATAACAATCATCTGAATACAGACACTTAAAATACAAATTACATCAAATCATGAAATAAATTACAATGTGGGTTCTAATATAATTTAGAAACCAGACACTTTTTGGATTAATATAATAAATGCAATAATGCAAATCTGTTTCCCAAGTCAAAAAGGGGGACATTTAAAGAGCAGAGAGGGACAAAGGGGACTGGGGTCAAAAGTTGGACTGTCGCTTAATAAGGACACTTGAGTGGTATGGTTATTCTCCTTCAATCAAAGGGAAACAGAACCTAAAGTCTACATAAGTGACCCACTGAATGCAATCAGTAGGTATTATCTGTGAGTGATAAGTGCGCACATGGAAAATATACATTTGGCAATGGGTAAAATCTCTAGCACAAATCTTGAAGACATTTACCACAAATAGAGCACATTATACATTAGGAAATCTGTGACACGTCCACAAACCACGATGATTTATTAAACAGTATGTGAATGAATAAACTCATTAGTGGCCATCCTATCAGCCTTAGTAACCTGGGGATTTCTCTCCATGTAGGACTTTTTTTTTTTTGCGTGACGAGTTTTATTTTTTGAAAGGCAACATTTTGGGAGACATAAATTATTGATCAACTTTCATTGTACACTCACCGGCCACTTTATTAGGTACACCATGCTAGTAACGGGTTGGACCCCCTTTTGCCTTCAGAACTGCCTCAATTCTTCGTGGCATAGATTCCACAAGGTGTTGCAACGATGCTCAATTGGTACCAAGGGGCCCAAAGAGTGCCAAGAAAAATTCCCCACACCATGACACCACCACCACCAGCCTGAACCGTTGATACAAGGCAGGATGGATCCATGCTTTCATGTTGTTGACCGCCAAATTCTGACCCTACCATCCGAATGTCGCAGCAGAAATCGAGACTCATCAGACCAGGCAACGTTTTTTTCCAATCTTCTACTGTCCAATTTCGATGAGCTTGGGCAAATTGGAGCCTCAGTTTCCTGTTCTTAGCTGAAAGGAGTGGCACCCGGGTGGTCTTCTGCTGCTGTAGCCCATCTGCCTCAAAGTTGGCCGTACTGTGCGTTCAGAGATGCTCTTCTGCCTACCTTGGTTGTAACGGGTGGCTATTTGAGTCACTGTTGCCTTTCTATCAGCTCGAATATCTGCCCATTCTCCTTTGACCTCTGGCATCAACAAGGCATTTCCGCCCACAGGACTGCCGCTCACTGGATGTTTTTTCTTTTTCGGACCATCTCTGTAAACTCTAGAGATGGTTGTGCGTGAAAATCCCAGGAGATCAGCAGTTTCTGAAATACTCAGACCAGCCCTTCTGGCAACCAACAACCATGCCACGTTCAAAGGCACTCAAATCACCTTTCTTCCCCATACTGATGCTCGGTTTGAACTGCAGGAGATTGTCTTGACCATGTCTACATGCCTAAATGCACTGAGTTGCCGCCATGTGATTGGCTGATTAGAAATTAAGTGTTAACGAGCAGTTGGACAAGTGTACCTAATAAAGTGGCCGGTGAGTGTAGATTGAAAGCCCTCTTGGGCAGGATCGTTTTTGCTCTCAGTTTATTGTGTACTAAGTAATATTAGGCTATGTTCATACGGCTTATTTTGGGACGTATCTCGCCCCGTATTTTTGGCCGCACTGCTTTAAATACGGGGCGAGATATGTCCCAGTCATTACAGTAATCCACAGTTCTCATAGAGAACTATGGATTACATCTCCTCTCCCTGCTCGTACAATACGCCGCGCAGGGAGATAAGTGACATGTCAATTATTCACGGCGTATGCGCGCCGTGAATAATGAATGTCTATGGGGCCGGCGGGCTGCTGGCCGCCCTGCCCTCGAGCACACAGCGTAATTGCGGGCTAAATACATTCCGCAATTATTGCCGTGTAAACATAGCCTTACTGTACTTGTTTTGATCTTCTATATTTAAATCATGTTTGAATGTGCAGCTCCTTGCAATTAATGTAGTTTTAAAATAATAATGGTAATAATAAATTTCTTAGGGTGAAATAAAATTGCTCTTTTTTTTATTGCACTCATGGAGTGTGATGTGTGTTCTAAATAACATGATAACTAGTGCATGGGTTGGTATGATTCTGGGGATATCAAAGATATATAGTTTTGTATGTTACTATGCTACTTTTGCACAATAAATGCATAAAAAAATTACATTTGCATTTTTTTGTTGTTGACAGAGCTTTATTTCTTGCATAACAATCTGTAGTTTTCAACTTTATCACTTCACTTTTCTATGGTGTTTCACCATTTGTGAAACTGATATAATATTATTCTCTGGATCAGTACAATTATTTTAACACAAATACAATAAATCTATCTATCTATCTATCTATATATATATATATATATATATATATATATATATACACACATATATATACACACACACACACACTCATACACTGGGGATGTTAAGTATGAAATATGTCATACACTCGCAATTTTGCAGGTTTTATCCATCTACAAAGAAGAGAGGGGTTTGTAATTTTTATCCTAGGTACACTTCAATGCTTTTCTGCAAAGGGGATAGGATGACTGCACCGTATCGAATGGAGGATGAGTAGGGCAATGTATCGAAAGATTTTGGCCAACAATCTTCTTCACTCAGTAGGAGCATTAACTATTGGTCGTGGCTGGGTCTTCCGCCATGATGATGACCCGAAACACACAGCCAGGACAACTAAGGAGTGGCTCCGTAAGAAGCATTTCAAGTTCCTGGGGTGGCCATCAAGTCTCCAGACCTGAACCCAATCGAAAATCTTTGAAGGAAGCTAAAACTCATTGTAGCCCAGCGACAGCCCCGAAACCTGAAAGATCCGAAGATCTGTATGGAGGAGTGGAAAACAATCTCTGCTGTAGTGTGTGCAAACTGGGTCAAGAACAATAGGAAACATCTGACCTCTGCAATTGCAAACAAAGGTTTCTGTACCAAATATTAAGTTCTGTTTTTCTATTGTAGTAAATACTTATTTCATGCAATAAAATGCAACTTATTTAAAACTCATAGAATGTGATTTGCTGGAATTTTTTTTAGATTCTGTCTCTCACAGTTGAAGTGTACCTACGATACAAATTACAGACCTCTCCATTCTTTGTGGGTGGGAAACTTGCAATATTGACAGTTATCAAATACTTATTTTCCCCACTGTGTATATATTTGTCTCATTTTCCTAGTGGGACTAATTAAAATTGTGAATGAAACTATGTTCAATAAAGTATTTTTGGGAGCAAACTTTTAAAGTAAAAAAATAAAAAACTGAACTGTAAAAATGTTGTTTACATTACGCTATACTACTTTTGTGTGATATTAAAAAATATATATTTATTTTTATGGTGCTGCATTTATCTTGGGAATAGGCCCCTAAAAATTTCCATACAGAACAGAGAGTAGGTCGCTCTTGCACACTACTCCCATTATATTCTACGTGAGTTGAGCTGAGCGGTGTGTTTTTTTTTTATTTTTTTGAAGCCCTAAGAACGTGCAACTAACACCAAAAATGCACACAAAAAAAGTGCAACACAAGTGCCACACAAAAACAGTGCATCAGGATACGGTCTATCGCAGACCCATACTTAAAAGTAATAGGCCCCCCATATAACTCGAACGGTAAGAGTATCCCTGCCGGGACAGAAGGCACCTGCACAGGAATACACAATACGTATTCTCCCTTGCCGAAGCAGGAAGAGAACAAAATGCTCCCTCACCGAGCCAGAAGGCATCCGCATGAGGTCGCACAGATGGTCCTACTGCCGAGGCAGATCGAACCTACAAGTTCGCACATTGGCGTCAGAATGGCCTGCCACACCAAACTTCGACCAAGTGCTCACCTGGTGGCCAACTCCGAAGAGTGCCGGGGTTTGCAGGGGAGAAAGGAACCAGATGGCCACACATTCTCCCCCTAGACCTCAGGAGGGTCCCAAAAGGGAATCCAAACACACAAAACGTGACACACACACCCCACGTGACGTGAAACATAAATAAAAGTGAATGTGTGCAGTGAGATACTGCCCGGACATCCGGCCGGAAATTATAAAAATTTCCCTATTGCCTAGCCAGAAGGCCGGGGAATAAGGACGTGTGCTCAAAGGGACAGTGAAAGTTAAAGTGGCGTGCAAAATGTGCCAAAACTCAAGTGGGTCCCTTCACCCAGTGAGTTCGGGCACCCCAGGGTCGTCAATCCTGGGGCACATCACACTTAGGGCTTCATAGTCCCCTCAAGCCATCCTGGCTTTGATCCTGGGAGGGGGGGAGGGGGGGTAGTCACCTACGGCTGCTGTCTCTCAAGCAAAACCGCGTACACCCCCTCCCTGCCCCCAGTGTGGTTCTCCCTTCGGACACAGACCCCCATAGCAGCTCTGCCACAGCCACCAGGGGGTCTGATAAGAACAGATACAACACTTGATCTTAGCCAAGAGGCGCTGAGCGGTGTGTTTTGTTGTACTCAAAAGTTCTATAGAATAGAGAGTATCGTATAAGGGCAAGTTCTTTTCTGTTCTACAGGGAAACTTTCAGGGGCCCACTAAAGATAGGCGCAGGTCTCGCAGGTGGGACCAACGCGTATCAGACATTCAAGGCATTTCCTATCAATATTCCATACATGTCCAAGATGGAAAAAGCCATTTAAATTCAGTACAATATATTATGCCTGCCAGTATAAAACAGACTGATATCCTACTAATCCTAAGAGGAGTAATAAGATGGCAGATCTGGGGGTTTTAACAGGCCCAGGGCTACCACAGAAACCTATTGGTACCCTATAATTTTGTCTGTGGACAGTTGTGATGTTGTTTTTAGTAAGTAGTCAAGTTTTTCTAATACTGAGCAACCTCTTTAATTGCATATATTCACCTTTGGATGAGAGCTAATCGGTCAACTAGATCTTTGCAGGCTTCACTGATCCTTGTTTATTTGGTCAGGACAAGCCATACTTTCATTAGTCTTGTACTTTAGGTTTTGTGCTCTTTAGCCCCCACCCAAAACTAAATTGACTTTATGCTCCAAAGGCATAATAATATACTGTGCAATACTGTGTGAATGGATCAGTTTTTCCTCTATAAGTTTTCGTTTCATAAAAACATGTACAATGCTGAAAACACTAAGGTTATGTTCACATCTGTACGGAAGGACTGTAGATTCATATTTGCCGCCCCCCCCCCCCCCAAAAAAAAAAAGATAAAACAAAACAGTGCAACATGTCGCACTATTTTTTTCTAAAATGATGGAAACTATTACGGAAGCCAATAGACCCCTTTATAAGCCAATGGATTCTGTTGGCCACCATTGCTGTTAGTGAAGCAGTGAATCCAGAACGCCATAAATTTAGTTGTTCTGTTACTCCCACAACAGAACTGACAAAAACAGATGTGAACAGCGCCTAAGAGATGTAGCAAACAAAACGTATGAGGGATGTTTGTGGCCCCAATGACCAATTTTAACACTTCCCCCTATTTTATTTTCATACTAGACAACAGGTAACTTTGGTTTTCCATTGCTTGTATAATGACAAAACACCCACAGCAGTGTACTGAGTTTTTTGTTACACATCAATTACTACCTCTAAAGAGGCTCACAATTTCGTTGCCCTACCTTGTATACTAGAACCAAAATAATAGTATTTAGACAAATCCATTGTCAAATACATATATGGACTGTATTAGGGCTGGTTTCCATCACTGTATTGTGTCAGAATGGGGTGCCTGTGCCCACCAGTGGACTTAATTAACCAGAAGAGATCATTCTTGGGACCTCCAATGGAGTTGATTCTTGGGGCCACTCTACAGCTACTACACATGACTTATACTCTGCCTCTCTTTCTATGCCTCTCTCCCTGAAAAGCAGCACAAGGTCTAACTTGCCCCGGGGCCAACCATGCCCAGGGGTCCACCATGGGTGAGCCTGTCTGTGTTGAGGGTTCTGTTCAGAGCCTGTGATATAGATTCTGCCAAAAATAGTGGAAAAAAATATTGCAATATGGAATGCCATTTTTTCTGTTCAAACAATGCACACTATGATGGAAATGGTAGTTAATGGTTCCATTGGACACCACTGGTGTCAGTCATTGTCATATCTGACAATGCCATTATTTTCGTTTTTCTGTTTCTATGACAAAACAGAAAAATGAAAATAATGACGCAGACTATAACCCAAGCCTTGATTGGGTTTTAATTAAAAGATCTTTAAAAAACAAGCAGCTTTGCAATATATGTTCATTACAAATGTCCTACTGATTGTGAGTTATCCCTGTTAGTAGTAGTGCATCAGCTCCTGAAATCACTATAGCAGCTGACCTGTTGATCTTTATCTCACTGGCTGTCAGTGCTGATGACTCATCTGTTTCTGAATACAGGTCAGAGCACAGAGCCCCTCCCACACAGTACGAGGCCACTTGTGATGCTTCTGTAGGGAAGGGAAGGGGAGGGCTCTGGCTTCTGTGTCTGTGTAGCTGGATTAACCCTGTGTGTGCCTGCTCCCTCCTGCCTCACACAGATTGAGGAGAGCAGGAGATGAAAGGGTGATCTGTAGTCAGTAGATGTGACAGCAGTGAAGTGTGTTACTAATTCATGATGTGTCTGTGGGGCTCTGACTATACTAATAGAAAAGATCAGGAGGCTTTTGAACGTTCAGCTCTGCTGTACTATTACACATCGTGATTATAGTAACTCAATTCACAGCTGCCCTGTGTCTGTTCTGACAGGGTTTGTTTTGTTGTTTCTGGAGATGTGGAGATTTGTATGCTAACAGGGGTATAGGAACACTTACATTCCCCCTGCTCTGCTATTAGCATACACAGCTTCACAGACCTCTCCACACTCATAGATCAGCCCTAATACAGCTGATTTAGCAGCCTGCAGCAGATCTAGGCAGGCATACACAGAGTTAACTCTGGCAGCAAAACCCCCTACCCTCCCCCCCCTGCTGTATAAAGTTATGGAGGAGAGCTTTCTGTGTGCTGAGGGGAGGGGAACCGGGGGGAGAAGAGGCAGACAAGAAGCACGCCCCTCAATTCAAAACTCCTTCGCTGCCAGACACTTTGAAGTAGGCTGAAAGCTTGTAATGAGACAACTCCTTTAATTAAAAAAAAAAAAAATTAGAGGTCCTGTGAAAATTGGTATCCGGAAACAAATATATCCACTGCACACCGTGTATGATGCTTATAAAGAAGTTTTATTTACAAGAGACATGGATCATTCACTAATCCAAAATCAAGATTGAATAGATGTTTACATACAAAAGAGTACTTGAGTGATACAGAATAATTCAAGATGTCTATAGAAAAAAAAATGACGTTTCGGCAATTGTGCCTTTGTCAAGAGACATCTGCAAAGATAAAAGCAATAGGAGGTGCCAGAAATACAGATACAGCCAGCATGGTGCACCACACGTATCTGTATTTATGGCACCCTTCTGTATCGCCTTATTAATATGCAATTGTAGTACCAGCAACCACCCCCTTCATGCATTGAGGGTTTGTGAGTGGTTGTTTTATTGGTATTTTTCCATTTGTGCAATCTCCCCATGCACTATACTGTAGCTTTTCTGCATGCCGATATGAACAGGTATCAAGTTAATGTGCAGTTTTTTATCATCTAATTGTTCCCCTTGCAGTGGGGTGTGTGAGGTGCGGCTCAGTAATTAGCTGCACCTGTTAATTTTTCCCAGGTAGCCTATAGGCCAGAGATGTCTGCTACTGGGTTCAGTCCAGTCCAGCCATTGAGCTGTGAAAATGGACCCAAAAAAATCAAAATGAGTATTAACAGCAGCTGGATAAAGGGAAATGAGAATAGTAGGAGAATAAAGAGAGAATAGTCAACTACTGTATGTAATCTTGATTTTGGATGAGTGCAATGATTAATATTGTGAATGATCCATGCCTCTTGTAAATAAAACTTCTTTATTAGCATTATACACGGTGTGCAGTGGATATATTTGTTTCTGGATACCGGGACCCTATTGGTCTTTTCCATTCCTTAGCACCCGATAATAACAATACTTACTAGGTGTGCGTGACCAATTTCCAATTTTGAAGAAATCAGGCGATACCTTTTAGAGGCTAACAGAGTATATTTGATGGTCCAATTGGTCCAAATTGACCATCAAATATACTCAGTTAGCCTCTAAAAGGTATCGCCTGACACGGCACAACATTACACTACCATTTGCAATTCTGTGAAAGTTGGTAGTCTATGTCTAGACCTAAACGTAAGCAAGGACTAAAAAGGAGTAAGATTGCCTCTACCCTTTTAATAATATTCTGTCGATCAACTGCTTAAGACTTAATGTAAATTTCAATGAGCAACGAAACACAATGAAGCCAAATTCCATGAAGGAAGCAGAGGTTGTGATAAAAGGAGCAGGTGTGACGTCTTCTGGTGCTCGCTCCACTGACTATCTGCGGCCAGTCTTTTGTAATCTGCGACAATCAAGAGCTGACAACGCAAGTCTTTCACTGCATACTCTGCTGCCTCTCCTCCTAGTGATCTTATCTTAAAAGAATATTTGACCTTAATTACCAATAAAGCAAAGAGGTCTAACTGATTAGGTGGTGTTTTAGCCCATAGGGTAGAAGCTGATACGGGACACAACAGCATTAGAGGCTCATGAAGCAAGAGTCGGACCCTGAACACTGCTTTCTTTCAAATCCCTTGGGAATTCTGCTACCAAAGGTCTAGAATTCCTCAACAGGGGAGATCATGTTTATCAGCTTGAACAGGTCAGCTGGGCCACGATCCAGGTAGTCTGCTTGTCTAAGCTTGATGAAACATAGGCGCCATCGGGTAACAGTAGTGGTCAGGGCCGCTGCCAGTAAGGTGTAACTCAAAACGAAAAAATGAAATTAAAATACAACGGTCGCCAGGCCGCTTCTTTCTGCAGATTGTAATAACTGTGGAATAGGCGAGTTATATGTATAGTCTGCTCGTTGTTTGCATTTAATATCTTCTCACACATATCATTTCAGACTTGAAAAGCTCACAACAGGGACCAAAGGATTTCTTCGGGGGATCCCATCATTGTAAATACAGTAAGTGCTTCCTGGATTTTTTTTCACGAACCTTTTACCTGTTGATACGTCAACAGGACCCAACTCCATTACTACATTTCTATCTCTAATCTCCTCAATAAATTGAGTCAAAATGACATTCATTAAGCTGCTTAGATAGAAGATTAGTACAAATGGAGATAGGCAATTAACAACTGAGGAACTGTTTGAGAAGGATGGATGATGGGCCCTGACTAAATATCTAAGATAGCAAGTTACCTCTAGGCCATCTATGGAATGAGGATATACACTGGTCCCGCAAGTTACAGTGATCTCAGGATACAATATTTTTAACATACAATGTACCAGGAACAACCATTGTAAGTTGCGTGTGGGATACAATGTCCTAAACGCTGTTGATCTGCGTCTCATGTGATTGATGGAGATCCAACCAATTATCATGAACATTTTACTTGTAAAATCTCTGCATTACTGGGGTCTAGTAGCGCCTCTCTACAGGACAGTGCGGTACTATATGTCCTGTACTGCTCTTGCATGTATCAGTGAGGTGCATGCAGTCAGTGGCGGTCTAGTAGCACCTCTCTACAGTACAGTGCGGTACTACATTTCTTGTACTGCTCTTACATGTATTAGTGAGGTGCATGCAGTAATTGGTGGTCTAGATGCTCCTCTCTACAGTACAGTGCAGTACTACATGTCCTGTACTGCTCTTACATGTATTAGTGAGGTGCATGCAGTGATTGGGGTCTAGTAGCGCCTCTCTACAGTACAGTGCGGTACTATGTCCTGTACTGCTCTTGCATGTATCAGTGAGGTGCATGCAGTCAGTGGTGGTCTATAGCACCTCTCTACAGTACAGTGTTGTACTATATTTCCTGTACTGCTCTTACATGTATTAGTGAGGTGCATTCAGTGATTGGCGGTCTAGTGGCTACTCTCTACAGTACAGTACAGTACTATATGTCCTGTACTGCTCTCGCATGTATCAGTGAGGTGCATGCAGTCAGTGGCGGTCTAGTAGCGCCTCTACAGTACAGTGCAGTACTACATGTCCTGTACTGCTCTTACATTTATTAGTGAGGTGCATGCAGTGATTGGGGTCTAGTAGCGCCTCTCTATAGTACAGTGCGTTTTTTAACCAGTAGTGTCCTAAGTTTTCAGCAGTAAACCTTCCCTGGATAGCATGTTGAATGACATAGGGGACCGCTACAGCCGTCAGTCAAGAGCAAAGGGGAGATTTTTGGGAAAGTTTACGGTAAAACTTCTGTTTCATGCTATTGCTACTACTATGAAAATCAACATGGGTATATTTCAACAGGTTTCGACATAAACTGCCAGCAGTTTGGAGGGTTGAAAAATTTTGACAGACCAATGAAGGTGGAATACTGCTGGCTTTGGATGAGTTATCAGTTTTTGTTTATATCAACTTTTTTGAACATTGTTTTTATTAATACATCTTTTTTTATTGTTCAGACAGAAGTACACAATAACTAGCAAGTAGACTGATTATAACAAAGTAAGTATGAGCAAAGCATAGATAAACCTCACTCTGAATACAAATGTCAGGCATTTTAAAGACAACATAAAGGCTAATGTATACATACTTTTCAATAGAAATAACTGCAATACAGAGTCATCAACTCAGAAAAAGATAAGATATAACAAAACAAGACAAAGGGAGAAAACAAGGAGAGGATGAGGGAGAGAGAACTGTCTGAAAGAAATCCAAAAGAAGGGAGAAAGTCAAGTTGGGCTCAAATGATTAAGGAACAATGGAGTCCAGCCACTTACGGAACTCCTCAGGCTCCTTGTACAATATCCATGGCTGCCATACATTGAAAAAGATAGAATGTTTATCAATAGCCAAAGCTGTAAGTTCCTCCATTCTTATGATATAATTAAAGGGAATGTGAATCAAAAAATTACTTATTGTCTAACGCATGTTTTTACGTTAAACACATTTTTTAAGCTTTTTTTTATATATATATATTTTTCATGTCGTATTCAATATTTAAAAAAAAAATCTTAAATCCTGGAGTTTTCACTTTGGCCACTAGGTCTAATGATAGTCTGTAAACAAAATTTTTTAGTCGTCTGCTCATGATCAGTACAAGCAGGATTACAGTGAAGGGTGACATCGATAGGTATAGATAACACGGGATCCACCAGTCACAATAAGAGATGGTCACAGCTCCCCCCTCCCCCTCCCTGTACACTGACTTCTTCCCAGGTCACAGAGCATAACTAGAAAACTCTCATATAGAATTCAAAGGGACTGATCCAGTCCACAGGCTCCTATGTCCACGAAGCTGCTGTAAAGCATCTCTGTAAATGCTGTTAAAAGCAGTGCAGGGAAGAAAGCTGTCCCCACAATCGCATACTAACAACTGAATTGAGAAATCTACAATCAGAAAATAAAAACGGCAAAGAAGAAAAGAATATGGAACAGCGTCGTGGTTTTTTTTGTTTTTTTTTCTTTAAAGGGAAGATTCCCTTTAAGGTGCGCAAATAACCCTCCCATTGGAGGGGTGACCTGCTGTCTTCCAACGTGCTGCTATAGTCTGACAAGAGACAACCACAAAGGGCCTCATGTATGAAATCTGTCTAGGTGTAAGACTTTCCCCATAGCTAAAAAAAAAAAAAAAAAATCAAAAAAAATCAGAGCTTCCCTTTCATTTCATATAGTGCTCTGAAAAATGAAAGGGGAACTCCGACAGTTTTCATACATGTCCTCCAAAATGTCTCAGAAGCCCTTTTTAACTTTAGATATGGGACCTGGGATTAAAGCGAGTAGAGCCATTTCAGGACAACATGGACATTTTGCAGACGTTAACAACAGGTGTTTGGGGGTCTGAGCAAGTACAATGATAAATTTGTTCAAAAACAAAGTGGCTTACCATGAAACTGTACAAAATGCCAACCATTTCTTTATATTGTACACAATATTAACAAAAGTATAATATAAATTTCGCAATGTTTGCTTGAGGTAAACAAAGATGACATCACCGGGCCTTTCCTCTCTCTAGTCAAAGAAAGGTCTGTTTATACACAGAGCTCTGAGTAGTTACAATGTAGCTCAGAGGTAAAGTTTTTGCCTCCAGGCACAAGGGTCCTAGGTTCAAATCCCTGCAGTAACCAAACCCATGGATTTTTTTTTTCTCTTTATCAATGCACAGACCTGATTGAGGTTTCTTTTTTTATTTATTTGCACGGTTTGACTAATTACTAAGGAGTACAGAGGACGGGAGTAGAGAGACAGCACCTGGGGTTGAACACTCAGTAGCTGCCTGAGAGGAGAGGTGAGGTCTGAGCATGTGCGACCAGGACTGAGGAGCTCTCAGCCCTGGTCGTATCCCCTGGAGACGAGCTGTAAACAATGGATCACTAAAGGAGCAGTTAAAACAAAAATGATACAGAATTTTTAAATAATGATGAATGGGGAAAATGTTTATTATTTAATTTGCAAGCTTCCCACGTCAATTTTACTTCATGGCAAAACCCCTTTAATGATTGGGAGAAAGGATTAGGGTATATTTACACTGCGTATTTGCGCAAATACGATAATTAAGAGCTCGCATTGAAAGCTATGATTACTCGTTTTCCCCGGCGTACAATACACACCAGGACAAAGAAGTGAAAGTCTATGAGAGCCGGCACAGAGCCAGGCTGCGCGTACTTCTAAAACACCCAGCATATTGCGGTGCGTAAAGTGAACATACCCTTAAAGAAAACCTATATAAGGCTAGGTTCACACCACAAGTTTGGACTTTATTTGGCTAGGAGCACACCAGGTTTCTGGCTTCCATTTCACGTACATGCCAGGCCACATACGTTAAACAGATGCCAAGAAATGGCATTTCTCACCTATAGAGTTCCACTGTAAAAACAAAAACAAAAAAAAAATAAGGTTAATGTAGGGATTTTTTTTACAGCATTCCCATTTATAGAAAAGCTTAGGCTCCTGCACTATTCTATTTTTTTTTTGTAGTATACAGACATATACTGACCAAAAGGGCACACTTTTGGCCTCCGTTGGGCCATTTAATGCTATGGGTAATTTTAGTGTATAATTAAAGAGCTTTCCTGCCGTACACGCTAAACTTACATCACACATATAGGGTCACATGTATGAAAACGGTCTAGGTCTAAAACTTTCTTTGAAGCCCATAGCAACCAATCACAGCTCCCCTTTCATTTCATATAGTGCTCTGAGAAAATGAAAGTGGAGCTCTGATTGGTTGCTATGGGCAACAAAGAAAGTCTTAGGCTAAGTTCACACGGCATAATTGCGGGGCGGCCCCATAGACATTCATTACTAGTGAAAACACCACCATTGTGGGCCCTGTTCACAGCTCAATAGCTGTGAACAGGGCCCACAATGGTGGTGTTTTTTGAGTAAGTAATGTCCCCTTTTCTTTGTGTGTGTTTATTCATTACTAGTGGCACATATTCGCCGCTAGTAATTGACATGTCGCTTATCTCCCCGCGCCTCGTATGGTACGCCCAGCGAGAGGAGGCGTGATCCATAGTTCTCTATGAGTAATGAATACGCCGCTAAATACGCGGAAAAATGCGCCCCAGTTTAAGCCATGTGAACATAGCCTTAGACCAAGACAGTTTTCATACATGCCTCCCATAGCTTAACATCCATGAAATGCCGCCCATTCAAAATGAAATTGTATCTGAAAATATCTAGTCAAAATGGAATAAAACAAAATGAGAAACAGAAACATATTCATTTTCACATGAAAATTTCCAGCCGTATCACTTGGCCGGTCTGTAAATGTCGTGACCCCTGTGATCTCGGAATTCTAACCTCTTCTACACCACAAAGGACCCCAGATTTATTGCTCTGCTGTTCTAATGAAATCGCAGCAGGCATGTAACAATGATTGTGCTGCTGATTGACTAGACACAGTCAATCTGCTCAGCAAGATCATCAATGGTGGGGCTAGGACTGTGGTGAAAGATCCAGACCTTAACAAAACTCATCCACAGTAGCAATGGTATGCTAGGAGATATGTGACTGCCGACATCTCCATCAACTCACCAGTTGTCTCCTCATACAATGTTCTGTAAGTTAACCCTTGCAGTACAGAAAGCAAATGCACCAAAGAAATATAGTCATGACCAAACATCTGCAAATCAATGTGCATTGTAGGGGAAGGCTACCGCTGCAAATCTGCCGCAGAATTCACATGTTAAATGTGGATTTCACCGCTCTACATTAAAAGTGATGAAAACTGACTGCAGATTTTATTTCCATGCTGCTAATTTCTGGAGCTCATCCACAGGCCTGGCACTATAAAGCTCTGCAGATTTTACATGCACAAATCCATAGCAAATCTACCAAGTGTAAATGTACCCTTTTACTAGCATTAGCTTCTGATACAGTCATCCAAATGTATTTAAAAAAAAAAATTAAACTCAGATCTTGGCTGCAGTGTTTTTGTGCGTTCCTATTTTTTAACATTTCAGTGGGCCCCTTTTTGATTAGGGCCCCTGACAGGAGTACTGCCTGTACTGCCCTATTGGCACCCCTGGGCACATGCTTCACCTAGTTGCATCCCAAGCACAGTGGGTAGCTTTACTATTCCTTCTCCCTCTCTTCCCATCAGCACCTCTAATTAGTGATGCGCTTTGGATCAAAATCAAATACGACCCGAATGTAAGCGCTTTGGTTTGAGTTTGCCCCCCATTTTTTTTTTTTTCGCGAAAATCACCAAACAGATCAATCATAACCCTAACACAGAGTCCTTTAAGTGGCTTTAGAGGGTAAATTTTACAGTCTGGCGATGCAACGCTCCTTTTCCGGTCTGACGTCACTTCCGGTTGCGTCAACATAGACCAAATGTTATAGTAACCAGAAATAGCGTCAGACATTGTGCTTCACATGGTGATTCACCTATGGTGAATTAACTGGAAGTGACATCAGATGGGATGTTGGACCTAAAGTTGGTCTGCAACGGGAGCGTTGTGTAGCCGGTCGGAAAAGTTAACCCCTTAAAACCTCTTTAACAACCCTAACTTAGGGTTACAGAAAAAAACTTGCGTTTGGGACGTGGCAAAGCCTAATTTTTGCACATGTTCGGTCAAACCTGTGTCAAACTGAACAGGGCCCTATTCAAGCAGCTCATGCAGCATGGGTGAAGTGCCTGTTAGGTCCCATTCACATCACATTTTGGATCTGTTGTAGTGACCTGTTGAGAAACCTTAAAGAAGTTATGCCAACGTATACTACAGAGGGATCAAATGAAACTATAGAACAGTCTACATTTGCTCTATTTCCTATGCGTATAGATACTTTATGAGCAAAAGAGTGAGTTTTAGACCTAAACAGTTTCATACACTCACCGGCCACTTTATTAGGTACACCATGCTAGTAACAGGTTGGACCCCCTTTTGCCTTCAGAACTGCTCAATTCTTCGTGGCATAGATTCCACAAGGTGTGCAACGATGCTCAATTGGTACCAAGGGCCATTAGAGTGCACAAATAAAATCACCAACTGACATCCCTACTAGCAGCCTGAACAGCCAAGTTTTATAACAAGGCAGATGTTGGTTCCTATTTTTTTCATGTTGTTGAGCCAAATTTTTGATCCCTACACCGAACTGTCGTAGCCTAATTACCCGGACATCTCATATCAGAACCATGGCATATGTTTTCCCTCTTCTTATAGTCAATTTCAATGATGGCTTGGGCAAATTGGACCCTATGTAAGCGCTTTTAGTCTGAAGTTTGGCCCCACCCATTTTTTTTTTTTCTTGCGAAATCCCAACTGATCAATTCAACCGTAACACAGTGCCTTTAAGTGGCTTTTGATACATTTTTAAGTCGGGTGCAATTTGAGTCACTGTTGCCTTTCTATCACCCTAAAACCATTTATGACCCTCATTCTTCCTTGGTGACCTATGGATTACTAACCAAGGGATTTCCGACCAACAGGGACTGCATCACGGGAGCGTTGTTTCTGTTCAAAAGAACCCTTCCTCTTTAAACCCTAATAGGGTTTCAGAAAAAATCGGGGATAAAAGCAAGTTTTTGAAATACTCAAACCTTCTGGTCAAACAACGGGCCATCCCAAACGCTCATAATGGAATCCTGTTAGTCCTTTCCCCTTTTATCTGATGCTCGGTTTGAACTTAGAGAAGTTTGCCACGTTCTACATGCCTAAATGAAACTGATTGAAGCATGTCATTGGCTGATTATGAAATTAATGTTATCGAGAAAAGTGGAGATTTTAACCTAAAAAGTTGCATTACATGTGGCCCTTTATGTTGGAAACAAAAGGGAAGTCTTAATAGTGCAAACATAGTCCAAAGAGACTACGCTTGCCCTGTGGTTTCCTATGATTCCACCACGGTACACATTTGGATATTTTAAAATATCTGGACAAATACCTGCAAGATACCCAAAATGTGCTGTGGAAGGGGCAGATGGAAATGTTTGGAAAATGAGGCCTATTGGTGGCGTCCAGCACAGTTCTGGTAATTTTGAAGGTAGGATAGCTCTCCCGACTACAGCGTTCTTTCTGTCAAAAATACCAGAGAGAATGACAGAAAGCCTAATCGAATGCAAGTGTTTGACGAGTCTAGGTCAGAAGAGCAATATACTTCCTATAGAAAAGAAGACGGCCTGGTCTGATGAATCACAGTTGGTTTAAAGGGGTTTTGCCACAATGTAATGTTGACGTGGGATCCTCCAAAATGGGTATTTAATCACTTTTCTAAATATATGTGATTACAAAAAGTGAAGCCTGTGAGAGCTACAGCATTTCTCAATCCCCCTTAGTTACCTGAAAGTTTACATTAGACACGACCTAGGAGCTGACAGGCCGCGCTTGCGTGAAACACTTCTTATCTGATGACAGGGAAAATGAATGAGCTTCAAGGGGCTGGGGAGAAAGTGCAGTGTATGAGCCTGTGTCTTGCTGTATAGAGAATCAACTGTTGTAAAGTTATTATTTGAGTTAAGTTTTGAGAGGCTCCCTTATTCCTCTCTGCTCACCCCCTCCCTCTCTCCCCTGCAGCATTCATGACTCAGCAGGATTTGTTTATATTCTACTCCCGTGCCGATAAGGTTAGTAACTCACGTCCTGGCAAAACCCCTTTAAGATTTTGAAGATGGTGAGTGCTTGGGCGTCACTTACCTGGGAAAAATATGACACCAAGACAAACTGTGGGGAAGGCATGTGATGCTACAGGGCAATGTTCTGCTGGAAAACCTTGGGTCCTGGCATCATGCACATGATACTTTAACATATATCACCTACCTCAACATTTTTAAAGACCAACTACACCCCTTCATGGCAGCAGTATTTTTCACTGGCAATGGCTTCCTTCGGAAGGATAATTCACCCCGCTACACTGCAAAAATTGTTCAGGAATGGTTTGTGGCCATAACAAAGGGTTCAAAGTGTTGACTTGGAATCCAGATTTCTCAAAGCTCAATACAATTGAGGATTTGTAGGATGTGCTGAAAAAAAGTTCAATCTATGAATGCCCCACCTCACAATTTAAAGAGGTTGTCTCACTACAAAGATTAGCTTTCAACATGTAGGGAACACTAAATGAGATGTTTTCCAAATATATTGCTTTGTTCCTTTTTTGTTGAGGAGCTACAAGTGATTTTATCACCTTTTGAGGGCTCTCTGGTTTCTCTAGTGACTGACCTGTTTCTTTGTTCTCCCTGCTGTTTGTTCTATCTGATAGCAGGGAGGTCATCACACAGGTCACAGCACAGAACTGCAGGCAGCCTGAGAGTTTGTGTGTTATCAGATCTTTCAGGCAGAAGACACTAATTACTACAGTTTACTTTAGCTCAGAAGCTTCTCTGGACCTCAGAGAAGATGATTGTTTATCTAATTAGCAGAGGTCTGAATACACTGAGCTCATATACTAATTGCAGACAGCTTGACCAGGAAGTGACAGGATGCATGAATGAAATAATGCTGCTTAGCTCTTTGAAACAGTGAGATGAGACAACCCCTTTAAGTCCTTAAAAGGGTTTTCTCATCAGGATATTTCACAGAGCCTACTCTTTATAGTCAACTTCAGACTCCCACTTCCTGTTCAGGCTGTGGGCAGGTCTACAGCAGTGACTGGCATATCTGCTCTGCTATACCTAGCTGAGAGTGTTAGAGGGACCATTGAAATTGGGGATGTTTTAACAGCAGGGCAGAAGGCTTCATAGCTCTAAGGGGTTAAAGTTTGTCAGTAAGAAACATAAACAAGCTCCTATGTTGCTCAAAAGACACAGTAGGGAGTGACCTCACCATCCAGGGCCAGGGCTGCTAAAGCAGAGAGAGGTGGTCGTTAACCTAGCGAATAATATTTAAACACCCAGGAGAAACGAACTGCTCTAAATCTCAAATGAAGCTAAATCAGAAGAATCTATTTGGTCATAGTCTTTATTTACCTTTGGCTACAAGTGTAAAGCTAATCAATCTGGTGAGAATAACCCTTTAAAGGATCTGCTGCTAATGTCTCGGTGCCAGATACCATAGGACACCTTCAGAGATCCTGTGGAGTTCATGACTTGATGTGTCAAAGCTGTTTTGGCTACATAAACAGGACCTACGCAATATAATGCAGGGGGTCTTCATGGTATTGCTGATCAGTGTATGTCTGCATAGTATACATCTGGATCTGTCTGAAGAAATTTAAAGGGGTTTTGCCACGAAGTAAAATTGACGTGGGAAGCTTGCAAATTAAATAATAAACATTGTCACCATTCATCATTATTAAAAATTCTGCACCATTTTTGTTTTAGCTGCTCCTTAGTGATCAATTGTTTACAGCTCATCTCCAGGGGATACGACCAGGGCTGAGAGCTACTCAGTCCTGGTCAGACATGCTCAGTTATCACCTCTTCTCTCAGATAGCTACTGAGTGTTCAAACCCCAGGTGCTGTCATTCTACTCCCGTCCTATGTACTCCTTAGTAATTAGTCAAACAGTGCAAATAAATTAAAAAAAGAAACCTCAATCAGGTCTGTGCATTGATAAAGAGAAATAAAATCCACAGGTTTGGTTCCTGCAAGGATTTGAACCTAGGACCCTTGTGCTGTGAAGCAAACATTTTACCTCTGAGCTACATTGTAGCTACTCACAGCTCTTTACATAAACAGATCTTTCTTTGACTAGAGAGAGGAAAGGCCTGGTGATGTCATCCTGCTGGGTCACATCACTCACGCCCCCTTCTGAGCACACAGAGTTGAAGAGCTGGATGCAGGAGGTACGAAATGAGATCGTGGCAAAACCCCTTTAATGCAAAAAATAAAACTTGTTTTTTTTTTAATCTGTCTTATTGCTTTCCAATGGTAAAACAAGTGGCTACAAATATGTACACTTGCACTATATCGTTGTAGTATTTCTTTTTTTAACATATACCTTAAGTGTATGGCCCAAAGAGAATGTGAACAGTCTTAATACTGACCATACTGAGTGTGGGCATTTTAAGATGATTTATAAATTATTACGGCTTCAAAACGATTTTAAAACTGAAAACACCACACACATTCTTGTTTGCCTGCACAACATAAAAAGCAGGGAAACATTTTGGCAATTCTAGACAAAATGACTGAACGACCGCACTTTGTTTAGCTTGCAATTTGCAGAAATATGCGGAGATGCAGAGAGGAAAAAAAATGTTTCCAAGGGCACAATACTCCCCAGTTACCTACAGATATTCATATCAACCTGGTAGCAGAAAAGAAATATAAAAAGTGCCTCCAAATTGTTTGAATGCTTTTATTTTAAATGTTTTTTGCTAACAATTTAGTCTTTCACGAGAGACACTAATTGTCATGAGGGAAAGAGCTGGTAAAACGAGGAGATGAATGAGACCTTTGTATAGCCTGAGATGGCAGTCACTGGTGAAAACACATGAAGGCTTCAAGAGACGGCCAACACTGGGCAGTGATGGATTAGAGGCCAGGTACAGTCATATCAAAGCACTGATTTGGAAAAATGCCTCGTGCCCCCCTTTTCTGATCAGTAAAAGATAAGGAACATTAATAAATTAATTTAAAAAGTTTCTCCAATGAGAAAAAAAAAAGCGAGAGGCTGGATCATTTTTCCCCCATAGCCGCTCTCTCGCTTATGCCCATGAACGAGCCACACAAGTTTATTTTAGTGGATAAAAGGAACCAGGATAGCCATCGGCTAAGAAATTTTGTCTCACTACACGGATTGATTTTTATGTTAAAGATCTTGCAAAAACAAGTCACTTTGCAATATGTGTCCATTAACAGTGTCCACCTATTCCTAGATATCTCCTCTTGTATGGGCTGCATCAACTCCTGAGGTTGCTATAGCTACAGACCTGTTTGATCTATCCCGAAAGGCTGTCAGCACTGGTTGCTATAGCTACAGACCTGTTTGCTCTATCCTGATAGGCTGCCAGCGCTGGTTGCTATAGCTACCGACCTTGCTTCTACTGCAGCCTGGAAGAAACCAGGAAACACCCCCCTGAATTCAAAGTGAAACCAAGAAAACAGGACTGAAGATAAATCAATGTAGTGAGACAACCCTTTTAAAGGGTTTATCTGGTTCCAATCAAAATTAAAGGGATTGTCTCACTACAGACATTGATGGCATATAGCTAGGATATGACATCAAAGTCTGATCGGTCCGGGTCCCAAACTAACATCCAATCCTTTTTGTTTTGAACAGAGAGGTGGTTGAGACTCTTCCACAGACAAGTGGGAGCTTCGAGTATAGCTGAGGACAGCAGAAATAGTGAGCCAGTGAAGGTGACAAGCACAGTGATCAGCGCCAACGCCAGCAAGGATGCCACCATCCAAACACTATTGTCACAGCCGCTTATGACCTGCCTTGCGGTTGCCATGCGGCCTTTCCTGTTTGTTTGGCCATGCTGTATACACCATGAGGCCGCCTCTGGCTACTAGGTGAGGTGCGGTCCCATCCTGCTGTTACTTACACCTTTGTAGGTCCAGTGGGTGTTGCTTCATTCGCCAATCCTCTTCCACCTGGGGCTTTACGACGCAACCTCTCCTACACTTCTGGGCCTGATGCTTGTGCATGATGTGCTTTGCCTTGGGTCCTATCGTCTAGTTTTTGTCATGGTTGTGTCTGTCGGCCTTGTTTGTTCCTAGCTTCATGTTTAGGTCAGTGTTCCTTGTTCTTAGCCATAGTTTCTGTTGTGTCCTGTCTGTTCCTTGTTCGTGTCTGCCTTGTTGGCTTCTGCCATGTCTTCTGTCTAGTCTAGCTCCTAGCCTTGTATTTTGCTTGCAACTGTTGCTCTCTGTCTAGTCTCATATTCCTATGTTGTATATCTTTATCTTGGATTTAGGCCTCTATTAGACCCTCCTTGCAGGCCTGTCTATTAGGTTATGTGTCTTCTAATAGTTTTTCACCGTGTTACAGTACACCTCCGGGCCTCTTGCTTTGTCGTTTGTCCCCTGGTTGTGTGGGGCCCGTGTGGCCGCTCCTGATCTGCGCTGGTCAGCTGCCACCACCGGGGAATGCTCGGAGGTTGCACCAAGTGGCCATCAGGGGGTAAGCCAACCTGACCTTCAGACGCCCTGTGAAGAACCCAATGGCTGCTTAGGCACGCTCCCTCGGAGTAAGCCCGCTAGGGGCACAGTGGGTCCACTAACACAGTTGAAAACATGACAACTATTGCACAGTCCATAACAATTGTACTATTTTTTCTAATGTCCATGATTTTTGGGGGTTTTAATTGAAGGATCTTGACCAGGTTATTGTAATAGCAATCATTTTACAGGGCACAGTAAATGCTGCTAGAGTCTCATCCTCAATACCGGCACAGTGGAAGGAGTGCTCTAGGTGACAGGCTAAGTTCACTTAGCATAATTGCGGGGCGTTCAGGAGCTTCCGCGTGGTGGTCGTGGGGGAGGGGCGGTCGTCCACCGGGCCCAGCGACACGCATTATACCCGGCGCGTAAACGCCGTGAATAATTGACATGTCACTTATCTCCCCCCCCCGCAACGGATTGAAGGAACGGGGAGAGGAGGCGTAATCCATAGTTCTCTATGAGAGCTGTGGATTACTGTAATTATTGGGAAGTATTTCGCCCCGTATTGAGTGCAGTACGCCGCGAAATACGGGCCGAAATACATCCCAATTTAAGCCGTGTGAACTTAGCCTAAGTGTAGAGCATCTGTGGTCTCTTCTTGATAGCTGGGTGGTAATTGAGCACTGGTCCTCAGAAAGCAAATTTATTATTTTATTCACAGCAACCAATAAAACCATGACCAGCAACTGCTCCACTTGTTATTACACTAATGTAACATTGATATCTTATCAGTGCATTACTCTGTGCAGGTTTACCGTTCCTAGGGTGTGGATAGTGTTGGATAGATGAATGGTGGCTTCTGTTGTAGGAAAAATTTGAGAATGTGTTCACTGGTTAGTGTAGTTTCTAAAAACATTCTGTAAAACTGCAGTTTTAGTTGCAATAAGAGAAAACTGCACCAAAAAACCCCGCCACGTTGAACACAGCTCGACATAAGGCTAGGTTCACACCACCATTCTGGCTTCCGTTTAATGTTGACAACACGTTGTGTAAGTTATACAGATGTCAAGAAGTGGCATCTATCAGTAATACAGTCTTACGGTTATAAGAAAAAAAACAAAACAAAAAAAAACACCACATTTTTAACATTTTTTTTTTTTTTTTCCTGAATGCTGTTGTGTAAAAAAGAATAAGCTCTATTCCTTTTTGGGGGGTATTATGGGCCAAACAGAGACCAAAAGTGCACATTATTGGCCTTTTTTGGATCATTTAACCCTATAGATAGGTATAGTGTATATGTCGGACGCTTACCCAGAGTACACACTATAGCTACACTATAAAACCATCGCAGACCTTACCTAAGAAACAGGACTCTACAGAATACAGCAACCACACTTTCCTGGGATTTAGGGTATGCTCACACAGCTTATTGAGGCACGTATAGTACGCACTGCAATACAGCGGGTGTTATAGAAAAACGCGCTGATCAGCGCGTAATTCCAAAGCACGGGGGTGCCGGCCCATAGACATGCATTGTCAGCGGCACATAATTGCAATAACAACTGACATGTCAATTCTGGCACGTAATCCATAGCTCTCTATGACAGCTATGAATTACCGTAATTGCGGCGCGCATTTCACCCCGGTGAAATAAGCAGTCTGGACATACCCTTATTCTGATTGCCAGATTGGAGGCGGGAAGGAGTTTTTTTTCCTAAAATGAAGACATTTAGCTTCTACCTCATGGGGATTTTTGTCTTGCTTTGGATCAACACTATAGGACAATAGGCTGTACTGTACTGGGTGGAAGTCTGTCTTTTTTTTTTGGCCTTGCACACTATGTAACACTGCCTGCTGACACTCGTATTGCAGATTTTGTCAAATCTTGGCTACAATGGTGTCCATCGGGTTTCTGCTGAGGTATCCATTGTTTTCCATTATTTACACGGATGTGAACAAGGCCTTGGAAGCAGAAGGTCGTAAACCAGTAAAGGTGATCCAGGACAAAAGTATGATGGGTAAAATGTGAAAATTTTCCTCCATAGCGATTCGGTTTACCAGAAAACAGACAAATCCCAAAACATTGCGAATGTAGAGATGCACGCTTACACACTCCAAGAAATCTAGGTGTTCTTAATCTAAGTTGACTAAGAGCACTTAAGATTGCTCAAAACGCGCAAGTTTACAAAGAGCACATATATTGCTCGAAGCGCATAAGTGGAGTACGAGCGCATCGATTGCTCCTGATGTGCAAGTTGACTGAGAACAGAGACTTCCCGAAACGCGTAACCGTGCATCTGTACAGTAATGTTTTAAGATTTGTTCTTTCTAGATTGCCCAAAACGCGCAAGTTAACGAAGAGCACATAGATTGCTTGAAACACGTATTACTAAGAACACATAGATTGCTCTAAATGTGTAATTTGACTATGAGCACATAGATTGCGCATGAATGATGCTTTAAGATTTGTTCTCTTTTTATAGATCTATATAATAAAGGCTGGAAACTTTCTACATTTTAAGCATCGGACTGTTGTGCCGATTTACCTTTACAGTTTTACTCAGTTTGAGGACGTTTCTTGAATCGGGATCCATGCTGGTGGCACTGGCAGACTTCTACATTATTACTTGGAAGCAGAACACTGGTTATTAGGGGTTAAAAAGCAATGGAATAAATAGATTGATAAAAATAGCATTCTCCCAGTGATATACTTTGCACATATGCCACCTCATTGACCGGACTCCCCTGGCACCAGCAGGTGGGAATAGCTTATCCCGACTGTTTCCTATGAGGACCCCTTTAAAGGGGTGTTCCCAGCATCGCTCAGATTTGCCACTGAAACTGATAGGTGCAGGTCCCAGAGGTGGCGCAGGCACCTATCTTGGGAATGGGCCCCTGAAAATGTCATCTCAGAATGGAGAGCCTGCCGCACCTGTCCTGGCACACACCGCTCCCCGCTACCCAGAATTCCCAATGAACAGAATGGAACGGAAGCCCTGCTAGGGCCGCCCAAAACCCGCTCCCCCTGTACCCAGAATTCCCATTGAAAAGAATGGAGAGGCCTGGGCACACACGTCCCCCACCAGAACCCAGAAAAAGAATGGAGAGCCAGACGCACCTGTGCTGGCACACACCGTTCCCCCCTACCCAGAGAACAGAATGGAGAGACGGCTGCACCTGTGCTGGCACACACCGCTCCCCCGTACCAAGAACTCCCATAGAACAGAATGGAGAGCCTGCCGCACCTGTGCGGACACACACCGCTCCCCTATACCCAGAATTCCCATAGAACAGAATGGAGAGCCGACTGCACCTGTGCTGGCACAGACCGCTCCTCCGTACCCAGAATTCCCATAGAACAGAATGGAGAGCCGGCTGCACCTGTGTTGGCACACACCTCCCCCATACCAAGAACTCCCATAGAACAGAATGGAAAGAAGGCCGCACCTGTGCTGGCACACACCGCTCCCCGTACCCAGAATTCCCATAGAACAGAATGGAGAGCCGGCTGCACCTGTGCTGGCACACACCTCTCCTCCGTACCCAGAATTCCCACAGAACAGAATGGAGAGCCGGCTGCACCTGTGCGGACACACACCGCTCCTCCGTACCAGAATTCCCATAGAACAGAATGGAAAGAAGGCCGCACCTGTGCTGGCACAGACCTCTCCTCCGTACCCAGAATTCCCACAGAACAGAATGGAGAGCCGGCTGCACCTGTGCGGACACACACCGCTCCTCCGTACCCAGAATTCCCACAGATCAGAATGGAGAGCAGGATTCACCTGTTCTGGCACACCACGCTCCTCCCTACCCAGAATTCCCATAGAACAGAATGGAGAGCCGGCTGCTCCTTGGCTGGCACACACCGCTCCCCCATACCAAGAACTCCCATAGAACAGAATGGAGAGCCGGCTGCACCTTGGCTGGCACACACCGCTCCTCCGTACCCAGAATTCCCATAGAACAGAATGGAGTGCCGGCTGCACCGTGGCTGGCACACCCCTGTCCCCCGTACCAAGAACTCCCATAGAACAGAATGGAAAGAAGGCCGCACCTGTGCAGACACACACCGCTCCCCTATACCCAGAATTCCCATAGAACAGGATGGAGAGTCATACAAGTGCACCCATCTCCTCAGTCTCAACTGTAACATTCAGGGGCCTGCACCCAGCAGACATTGCGAACCATATGCCGCAAGTCTCCGCTGGGAGCAGCCTGTAACAGCAGCCATAGCGGTCACTGCTGAGATTTCCCAGAAACAACTTTTAATAACTTCACAGAGACGAAGCCCTGGAGAACAGCTTTATTTCACTCCTTGCACACGCTGCCTGCACGCCCACAGCGCCGCCCTAGTGGAGAGCTATGAGAACAGTGCAATGCTGCTCCACCAACAACTCTCCCGCGCCGGGTGTACTTTCCACTGTCAGCCATGGGAAGACATAAGCGCTACAGACCCTGGCACTACCGCGCCGAGCTGACCTCTGCGCCGCCTCTTACCTCCACGCTGCGCGCAGCGGAATACTGTCAGCGCCGGCATCGTGAGACTCATGTCCTCTCGAGTGTCGTCACGTGACACACATTCCAGCTCTTCCATTGGCTACTGCTTACGGGCGGAAGACATTCCACAAGCTGGAGAAGGGAAATCTAAACATGGCGCCTAGCGACGGAGCGTCTGTGAGGCAAACTACCCCAAAACGCAAAGCTAAATGTAATTAGTAGGTTTCTCACTAATTAAAAGCATATTCTGTTAGATCCTTGGTATGAAGCAACGATAAAACAACAGTCTAAAATGTCTCTCTGTTTACTATAAAATCTTAGTGGTTTGAATGCTGATAACTAATGACTACTATTCTTAATGGTGGTTTGGTTAGGTATTTATAGTCACATTGTCTGTTCTGGCTTCCCGGAGAGCTTGGGGTAGAGTATGTGGGCGAGCACAGCTGCACTGTAAGGCATAGAGAAGAGTGCCAGACTATAATTAATAGGGTATTCCTGTTTTAGGCCCCACCTGTGGTAATTGATGGAATACTGTAGAGCGGGCATAGAAGTCTATAGAACAAACATAGTCCGCATTTAAACTACATTTGCCCTATTTATCAAACACATGATAGAGGAGAGAAGCTGAGATCTGGTATATATAGGGTTATATAATAGAGGAGAGGAGCTGAGCTCTGTGATATATAGGGTTATATGATAGAGGAGAGAAGCTGAGCTCTGTGATATATAGGGTTATATGACAGAGGGAGAGAAGCTGAGCTCTAATATATAGGATTATATGATAGAGGAGAGAAGCTGAGCTCTGGGATGGGATATGTAGGGTTATATGATAGAGGGGAGAAGCTAAGCTCAGTGATATATACGGTTATATGATAGAGGAGAGGAGCTGAGCCCTGTGATATATAGGGTTGTACATTTCTGAGAGCAGAGAAAATCGGTGAAAGTTAAACTTTAAGGCCCGGTTCACACGGCTTATTCAAGCCGTAATTGCGAGCCGGATTTCACTCGCAATTACGGCTTGAATAAGGTGCGGGGGCTCTGCTCGCCGGCCCCATAGACTTTCATTATCCACGGCGCGTATTGCGCCTTGATAATGTGCATGTCACTTTCTCCCCGCCCGGCGGATTCGCCGAGCGGGTAGGAGCGACGGAATCCATAGTTCTCTATGAGAACTGTGGATTACCGTAATTTGGGATGGATAGGAGCCGTAATGCAGCGCAAATCTGGCGCGCAGTACGGCTCCAATCCACGCCCAAATAAGCCGTGTGAACATGGCCTAAGTCCTCCTTACCCCACCCACATTCAGTGATTGATGGTTTTGCATTGTAAACACACTGATACAGGGAAAGCTGTCAATCACTGTATTTGGGTGGTGTAAGCAGGACTCCTAGTGTCACTTAAGGAGTCCAGTCAAAATTTACTCTGCTTTTTACTCTAAAATCCTGCTCCAAATTACGTAAACAGCACTGTCCTCAGCTTCTGTTCCCGTATCACATCTTGCTCTCAGATAGGGCACAAATCATTGACGGTACACTGGGATGCATAGACAGCAATGAAAAATCCATGCTGTAGTCTATGCAGCACAGATTTACCACCGTTGGGTTTAAAATCCAGCGGAACATGCAACATGTATATGTATAGTCTCCCAGATTCTGCTCAGATTTGTTGTTGGCCAACAGCAAATCCAAAAACCGACCGCGGCTTTTGCGCAAATCTGCGGTCCAGCAATGTCAAAATGCCGTCGGATTTTGAATGGCATTTTGACATATGCTGTGTGGACGTAGCCTTAGGGTGTGTTCACACGGCTTATTTGTAAGCGTAATTGTGCACGTATTTCGCCGTGTATTGCACTTTATACGCGGCACAATGCGCGCTGCAATTACGGTAATTCATAGCTCTCCCCAGACATACAATACTATCGTATTGTACGCGCGGGGAGATAAGGGACGTGTCAATTGTTAGCGGCGCTTATGCTGACAATACACGTCAATGGGGCTGGCCGGGTGCCGCCCTCCCAACCCGTGCTTTGGAATTGCACGCTGATCAGCATGTGCTTCCAAAACACCCAGCGTATTGCAGCACGTACCATACGCGCCGCAATGAGCCGTGTGAACATACCCTTAAACTGAAAGGTGACACCAATGTGTATAGATAACACAGGATCCAACGTTCACAATAGCAGAGAGTCCACCCTCTCCCCAGTTTGAAACACAGGTGAACTTTAGATACAGCGTATTTTGGCACACATTTTTGTGCGTATTTTGCACCGAAATTCGGCAAAACAATGTGCGATACACTTCACATAGACTACGATGTAAAGTACACGCCGTCATTCACAAGACGCATATTTTAATCTCGTATTTTTGCACACGCCAGAAAAGAATTGACGTCAGTTCTTTCAGGCATACAGGCACCGCAAAAGAATAAAGTATAAGAGGCAGAAATCTGCCACGGGCCATTGTGCGTCATTTTCGTGTTGAAGTTACATGCTTGCTATTTCTTTTTAGGTGAAATGAAAGACCCCATTGTAGTCAGTAGGGTCAAGCGGGTGAAGTTGGTGTCTGTTGTACAATGGTTCCAGTTCTACCTTTGTAGCTAACCTCTGACGCAATGTGAACCAGGCCTAAGAGAGTAGATAAAACTTATACCTTACCCATTATGCTGTAGAGCTTTGCTGTGTGATCCATAGATTGCTGTCATTCATTTGATTAGCTGCCTCAGGGCAGTTAGAAATCCTAGCGATACAGCGAGGGTGTAACAAAATCTCTGTGGATTAGACGACATGTGGTGGATTTTGAAATGTGAACCATCACCTGGTTTTGTAGTCAGTATGGTGGCATGCCAGTACGTAATATTAAGCTGTTGCTATATATGTATATATAATAGAAATAAGACAACATAATTCAGAGATACGTTGCAGGGAATGAATTATAGAGAACAGAAAATTCCTGTTTTAGGTTACCATTACACAGAGATTTTTGCCAATAACAGATTTATATGAATGCGGCTTGCACAGATCCATACACATTACTTCTAGTACATTTTTTTTTGGCATTGCTTTAAAGGGGTTGTCTCGCTACAAAGAATAGCTTTCAAATTGTAGGGAACGCAAAATAAAGACATTTTCCAAATATATTGCTTTGTTCATCTGTTTTTGTTAAGGAGATACAAGTGAATTTATGACCTTCCTATTTCAGTTCCCTCAGTAACCGACCTGTGTACATCTCTCCCCCCTGCTGTTTGTTCTATGTGATAGCAGTGAGTGACGTCATCACACAGGTCGTGGCAGCTCTGTGCTGGGCCGCAGTAAAAAGCTTGATTTATCTAAAGAAAACAGCACTAATTAGGGCTTTTGTTTGAGGGATGAGATAAAAACTCCTGCTAGTAATTTCAGAGAAGCTTCTGAGCTAATCTGAACTAATTAGCAACTGAAAACACAGAGTTGAATACACCAAGGAGCTGTATGCAAATTACAGTCAGTCTGACCAGGAAGTGACAGAGTATTTCATTCATGCATCCTATGAAACTCTGTAGGGAGACAACTACTTTAAGCTTTCCCGATTAAAATAATTTTTTACATTTTTAATTATACATAAGGCTTATTTTTATGTAACTTTTACATTACAATTTCTGATATCCGGAAAAATGGAATAAAAAAAAGTTATACCAAATATGTCACTAACATTAATGCCTTTGAGCGCCATGTTGGGAGAGCAGGAACGGTAATAAACCTTCACTGTCTTCTCTCTGGAGAGACCGACTGCTGCTAAGTGGCTTCACACAAAGGATATTGTGCAGCTTCTAAATTTGCAAAGATCTTCTGGAACACCCTTGTATAGGTCACTTGTGCCCGGCCTGGACATCTTCAGTCGTTCGGCAGTTCACAACTGTTAGGGTATGTTCACACTGCGTAATTGCGGCACGTACAGTACGCGCAGCAATACGCCGTGTGTTTTGGGCATTGCGCTGATCAGCGCATATTCCTACAGCATGGGGGGGGGGGGCAGCATACCGGCCCCATTGACATGCATTGTTCGCGGCGCATAATCACCACAATCGACATGTCACTTATCTCCCCGTACGTACAATACGATCATATTGTACGCACGGGGAGACGACGCGTAATCCATAGCTCTCTATGAGAGCTACGGATTACTGTAATTGCGGCGCGCATTTCGACACGTATAAAGCACAGTACGCAGCAAAATGCGCACAAAAATAAGCTGTGTGAACATAACCTTAGTGGGTCGTGTCACATATTTCAACTTGGCTCTCTGGAAGTGAATGGGATAGAACTGAAATACCCCACACCCTCTGGGGACAGGTCTGGCACTATTCCTAGCAGTAATGTGTTTTAATCCTGCACAAACTCTTCTGGTCCAAGGGCCACACTGTAGTATAATACCTCTTACAAGAGCCACAGTAAATCTTAAAAGGGACAACCAGACATCAGAACATGCCATGACTGTCAGAAATTAATATTCCCTTGAGGATGAAATCCAGGTAAAGCTGTTGGTCATGTACTACAGATAACACAGAAACAGTTAAGTTGCTAAAATCGCCTATACAGCCCAATAGTGCCAGTCATACAGTGCCCACCATAAGGGCATGTTCACACAGCGTTTTTGGATCTGATTTTGGATCTAAAAATCCATCCAAAAAACGCAGTGTCATTCAAATCCAAAATACATACAACACACAGGTGCGTGTTTGGATGCGTTTTGGCTGCAGCAGGATCTCACCCTATAGTTTATTGTAGGGCTCCTGCTGCATCTTTTGGATCAAGAATTGATATATCAATGGATCCCAAAGACGCAATGAGACACGTATCGGCGATCACTCGGCTTGCGTGCCATGTAAAACGCACTGCTCATTGCTAGATGCGTGTCTGGACGGACCCAAACATGCATCTAAGAACGTATGTTCACACGGACTGAACACGCCGTGTAAACATGCCCTAACCGTGCCATCACGTGGCTGTCAAAAGATGAGGATTCTTTTTGAAGTATCAGGATAGAGAGAAAGCTGAGGGCTGTACAGAGGGGGAACTGTGAGCTGTATGTTGTGCACCCCTGGTCTATACAAAAGATACATGTAGAAAGTGTGTATATCTTGAATATGCCCATCCTGGTAAAAGTAGTTTCTAACATAGCTATGGTATAATAAAAAACCCACAAACATTTAGAAAACTTACTACTGATATTATTAAAGAATTCTACACAACATTTTAATCTTTCATTTTTTTTTTAATTTTTAGTTTTAAGTGTCACTACAAAACTACATGAGACCCTGGTTAAGAACGCAAGAAAAAAAAGTTATAGCTGAAATGCACAAAAAACAAAGAAGCATAAATGTCATACACCTGGGGCAGGTTGGGTTATGTACATATATTTTAGTCAAAAAAGTAGTGATAAGCAGAGACCTTTTTTTTTATTTTTAACAACTCACCACAGAGAATAGGGGTACACAGACCCGTTACAGCTTCGTATCAAGGCACACAACCGATAATACAGGCCAATTACAAGTCATGTCTTAAGCTAGTCGAGTGCCAGGTTTAAGATTCGGGTAATGCACTGTATGAGAGTGCTGCCTTCGGGAACAGTGTTAATACATTACAGGTTAATGCTACTGCAGAGTCCGGAGACTTGTTCTGTTTACAGATATCAATGTGGATTTTATTCAGAACTGGCAACACTGGTAATGGCTTAAATTATAACAGTTGTACATCAATTCAACTTTATCGCAACTTTTCGGTGCCTTATGCTTGGGCAAGTCTTTCCACTGTCCTTCTGTACTCTGACACAAGCTCCTGGTAACTCTCCTCGAGCTGCTCATGTTGCGTCTTCAGGTCTATTTGATTCATCTGGTTGGTTAGCTCCTCAGGTTTTAAACATCGCCTCATCTTGGCCATCTCCCTCTGGTTTTTCTAGAAATTGGAAATGAACTTAGATCAGACCCAAAAAGCAATGAAAAATTTCTAATCACAGCATTAGAAAAACACATTTACTCTAGAAAAAGAATAAATATATACAGTGAATGTCATACAGTAAACATCCTGTGACAGACGTGGTGCTATGTTTGAAAGAAAGCAGCCATGTTTTTCTATTCCTGGACAATCCCTTTAACCCGTCTTTTTGGCAGGCAGATTGTGATTTATGATGCCAAAAGACGTCGTTGCCTAGCACTGCTGCAGCTCCCATTGCCGTAGCAGTGCTAGGAACATAGCTGTAGTGAACCGCTCAGTTCCTAGAACAGTCTCTGTGAACGACAGGGACCGGAGGAAACCACCGATCCACGCTGTTTAACCCTTTGATTGACGCGAAGGGGATTCCCCAGCTACATCGGGTCATCAGGATTCACAGTGCCCGATGGAGCCGAAGGAATATTGATACAATCAGCCTTGAGGACCTAGTGTAGCCCCAGGGCTGTCTGGATAGCAAGCCTGCTGTCAGGGCACACTGTCTGTTGCCCGGACAGCAGAATGTGCAATACTGACACATAGTGTAATATATTAGCATACAGGAATATGCTAATACTTAACCAAGTGTTGAAAAAGTAAAAAAAAAAAAAAAAAAAAAAAAGTGTACAATAGTTATCCCTTAATGGAATAAAAAAAAAATGAAAACAATTGTGGAAAAAAAATGTATTAAAATTATTGTGAATATATTACACAAAGGAAAAAAAACCTACACGTATTAGTAATCCATGCAACCATAAAACTAAATCAAAAAGGTTATTAAGTGTGAAATGTGAAAGGTGTAAAAACATCAAAAGTAAGCAGAAATATGCTTTTTTCATGTGCATGCTGTAAAAATTTTTTTTTTTTTTTAAATGATGCAGTAATCTATATATTAACTCAAACTATGCCCCCCAAAATATAAATTCTCCCGCATAAAACAAGTCCTCACACAACTGCGTCATTGAAAAAGGAAAAATGTTATGACTGTTGAAACACAGAAAAGTGCAAACTAAGCTGTTCAATAAGGCCTAAGGCCATGTTCACACGGCTTAAAATGGGCCGTAGTTCGGTCCGTAATTACGCGCCGAAGTGCGCCAATTACGGGCCAAAAACGGCCCATTCATTACGGTAATTCACAGTTCTCATAGAGAACTATGGATTACGTCTCCTCTCCACGCTCGGCGAATCCGCCGGGCGGGGAGATAATCGACATGTGAATTACTAGCTGCGTATACGCGCCGCTGGCAATTCAAGTCTATGGGCCGGCGAAGTGCCGGCCCCCTGCCCAGTCCCCCGCTCCCGCCCCGCCCCCGGCCACATGGCGTAATTGCGGAGCGTAATTACGCCCTGCAAATACACCGTGTGAACATGGCCTAAGGGTTTAAGAATGATTTCCAGCATAAACAAGGAGTTCTGTAAGTGATTGTATAGACCCCTGATCTCATCAACATCCAGTCCGTTTGGGATTACATGAAGAGAAAGTAGTATGAGCAGCTACATCTACAGAAGATCTGGGTTAACTTCTCCAAGATGTTTGGAAGATCCTCCCTGCCAAGTTCCTTCAAAAACTGTGTAGTGTACCTAGAATAACTGATGCTGATGCATAGAATGGTCACCCCAAATATTTCTCTTTTGTTTATTCACTTTGCATTTTGATCTTGCAATGGGACCACATTTATCGTACGATGTCATAACACAAAGCAGATCCACTGCAGATTTTTTCACAGAAAATTTACATATAATAACATTTGCAGCATTTTTGCTGTAATTCCGTACAAATTAAATATGGATTTTACTGTGGGATCTGCTATACTGACATCAATGACTGAAGGTACATCTGTGGATTTTGCAATTAAAGCAAAAAATCTGCAGTAAAATCCGCACCAGTTTATATGGATTTTTGGGTGCGGTTTTACAGTAAAAACGCTGCACATTTACAAATTAGATTTTGTAAACAACACAGGAATAACTGACAGAAAATCTGCCCCGTGTGAATGTATCCTTACTGGTAGATGCAGCGAATTAGCATGGACCTTTCACTGGTTAAACATCAGCATTACTGGAGTGAGTGCACTAACAGTGTTTTCACACTGTGCTGTTTTGTGTCGTTTTGGTGCATTTTGGTTCCACTTACAGTACTGCACAGCAATTAAACTGTTTTTATTACCAGCAAGCTTCTTTCAGTTACTTGATCTAACCGTTTCACATGGCGTTTTTGAAAACGCTTTTCGATCCAAAAAACTTATTCAAAAGCGCGTCCAACACGCACCCAGATTGTGGTACGTGTTTGGATACGTTTTTGCTGCAGCAGAAACGCACCCTATAGTTTAAAATAGAGCGTCTCCTGTGTAAAACGGATCATGGACACGTCAATTCTTTGAAAGGATCAGAAAGACGCATGTAAACACGCATCGGCAATCACTCGTCTGAACGTCGATGCGTGTCTTACATTGAAACTAATGTAGATCACACTGCACATTGTTAGATGGGTGTTTGGGTCCGAAAAACGGATCTAATCACGCACCTAAAAAACGCCATGTAAACATACCCTTACAAGTCTAATCAATTGCGGTGTTTGAGGTCGTGTTCTAAGGGTGCTTTCACACAGTGCGTTTTTTTTTAATAGAAATGAACAGCATTAATTGCTGTGCATTTAAAAAAAAAAAGCAAACAAAAAGCAAACAAAAACGCACTGTGTGAAAGCACCTTAAACACTGTAGTTGATTACTCACCTGTAACACCTTGTGTAACAGTTTAGATAACTGAAAGATGCTTACTGGTAATAAAGGCAGTTCAACTGCTGTGCAGTACTGCAAGTGGAAGAAAAATGCACCAAAAATACCACAAAACTGAGCCTTTACTGGCTCTAGCACCTCTATACAGTACAATACAACACTCCATGTCCCGTGTTGCCCTTTACTATTGCCAGGATATACTGCTCCTTTTGACAACAAAGGATGGCGCCATTTATTTTCTGATGTACTGGGACATATTTACTTGTAAGGCCGTGTTCACACGGCTTATTCAAGCCGTAATTGCGAGCCGGATTGCGCTCGCAATTCCGGCTTGAATAAGGTGCGGGGACGGGGGCGCTGCCCACCAGCCCCATACACTTGCATTATCCACGGCCCGTATTGCGCCTGGATAATGTGCAGGTGACTTTCTCCCCGGATTCGCCGAGCGGGAAGGAGCGACGGAATCCACTGTTCTCTATGAGAACTGTGGATTACCGTAATTACTGCGACGGATTGGAGCCGTAATGCAGCACAAATCCGGCGCGCAGTACGGCTCCAATCAACGGCGAAATAAGCCGTGTGAACGGCCCCTAAGTGTAAACTTAGACTAGAGAGTTTACAAATGCAGCAGATTCATCACAGTGGTCATACTGTATGATGAATTTGGGGTATGTTTAGACACTTGTTTATATCACTTATCAGTTGGCTTCATTTGCGGCAATAATTGTGCCAAAATGCTGGCACATGATGGCACTATTTAAACCACACCCCTTCAATGAAACCATACCCACACTGAGTGACATCAGAAAAAGTGTCTAAAATGCATAATACATCAAAGTTTTAGCTTGGCTGTTATAGTACATGAGCCCCACTGTCTACAGTACATACCCTGAAGAAGCGCCATGCAAGTTTTATTTTTAACTTCTAGGCTATGTCTCCACGGCATAGCAATATGATCGTATTTTCGGCGCTTTTCGGATTTTAAAACCGCCGAAAATACGATCGTTCAGGCAGCTCCATAGACAACAATAGAAAAAACGACCTGTACTCTCCACAAGTCGTTTTTTCTCCGATCGTCTTTCAGCGTATTATGCAACATGTTGTATAATACACCAGCGTGTTTACTTTTTTCGCCGTCTTCCGATACAATTGTATGGGTGACAGCAAAAAAACGAGAACCGACTGCGGTTGGTTTTTGCGCATCGTGGGGAAAAAAAACCAGTTGACTTTCGGCTGCTTTTTGTCCGATGCAGTGTAGACCTAGCCTTAGGTGTAAGACCTTGCTCTATCTGTATTAGCTATCTGCAAAATTATCTTCAAGCTCTTTTGCATTATTTCAAGTTGATATTTTGTAGTTACTAGTTAGGGTATGTTCACACAGCGTGTTGAGACCATGTGAACATACACTTTTAGATACGTGTTTGGATCCGTCTGTCGGACCACCAAACATATCTAATAAATAGCAGTGTGATTTACATTGCTTTTAACTAGAAACACGCATCGGCGTTCACACGAGTGGAGACACAGCAGGAGCCCTATTATAAACTATAGGGTGCGATCCTGCTGCATCCAACACGCATCCAAACACGCAGCTGCATGTTGGATATGTGTTGGATCTGTTTAGGATACGATCGCTGCAGCGTTTTTGGATCCGATTTTTGGATCCAACACGGATCCAAACACACCGTGTGAACGTCCCCTTATAGTGTCATGTTCTGATGGTTGCCTTTAGAACCACTTAATATTGTAACATGAGACCACTGTCTGCAGAAAATTGATGGATCCAGTACAGTCAAGAGATCCACGAGGATACATTTGGAAGACAGTCATACTGGTTATAGCTTTGTTGGGAATAAAAGCCGTAACACTATTGTGTGCAGCTCCCACAAAGCAAGAGCATTTCCTGAATCTCTAAACTTTTCTTTTACCATGTTATAGGGTTTCTGGACTATATCCATATCATCACAGTGAACGGCTCAGTACCTATAGTAAATGCTTGCATTCAAAATACTACCAAACATTTAAGCACTAACTTTTGGTACAGCACAAATTAGTATCACATGTCAGTAATTTGAGGACAGAGATTGAAACAATAGCCGTACCTTATATGGGCCAACGAGTCTCTTTTTGACTTCTAGTCTATAAGCTCGGGATTTCTCAGGATCACTCATATCAGTAGCACGGAGCCGGAGGATTTCATAGACACGCCTTGCATGTTGCTGATGATTACAACACAATGAAAATCAATGTACAGTATTTTTACCAGTAAGAAAAAAAACAATATTAGAAGGGTGTACAAAAATAAAAAAGGGTAAGAATATATATATATATAATCCACAGAAATAAGCAGCACTGGAAAGTACTAAGGGTAGGTGGTGCCAGCAGCAACAACCCCGATCCAAGGGTCTCCCAGATATAAAAAATAAAGAAAGTCCACGGCACTCCAAAAGTAGTATATTGATGGTGGTTTATTCCTCCATGCCAATAAGCGACGTTTCAACCCCCTCACGGGGCCTTGTGGGGGTTGAAACGTCACTTATTGGCATGGAGGAATAAACCACCATCAATATATTACTTTTGGAGTGCCGTAGACTTACTTTATTTATATATATATATACACATACACACAAACAGTCACATTATTATGACCAGCAGCTAAAAAAAACAGAGGGGGAGGATTTGTGGGAGGATCCATAGAGGGTACATGACTGTCAAGGTGGTCAACTGGGTTTAACGCTGATGAATTTGAGGGCCAGGGTACCACTTGGAGGTCTTGGTCTTCAAACGTCGGACATTTTTAGCCGTGTGACATGTTGCAAAGTCTTGCTGGAAGACCATCAGCATGTATGGGTATATGTAATCTGAAAAGATGGATTTATTCCCACATCAGTTGAGAGTGCCTTCAACATGGATGAGAGACAGAGAATGCCACAAAAACATTCCCCAGACCATAATGCTGCCCCCACCAGCTTTTGTTTTTCTAGCCGTGGTTGCAGGGTGTTTTTTCTCCGATGTTACACGCCAATGTCCCTCTTTTTGGCGATGCAAACAACAAAGAAGACAACCTTTGTCAACCAGTGAAGGTCCAATTCCAATACTGCCATGAAAAATTAAGCCTTTTCTGCTGATGCAACTTCAATAGTAGAGGTGCAATAACCATCCATCTGTTCAGAGCCCTATACGTAGTAGGATTTTAGACATGTCTGGGGGCCTACTGGTTTATTTTGGCGTGAGCTGCTTCACTGTAATCGGTCAGTCCGCCCTTGCACATCTTTGTTCACCTCTCACATCAATGACACAAAGTTCTCCAATGTTTTCAAATCACTTACGATGGTGCCATTTGTCCACTCACGATATATTTTCACCACAACAGCACCCAAACAGTTCACAAACTGTGCATTGTCAAATACCGGCACCCTTGGCCAGAAAGCCAAAAATCATCCTTGATAAACTGCTCCTTTTTATCCATGACAGCAACCAGGGAAATGTGTTCAAACAGCCTATCACACACCTTACATAGCCACCAAGCCAGCTCATGACAAAACTTCCTTCATGAGCTCTACACTGCGGATGTCAGAAGTAGGAAGGGGTCATGATAATGTGCCTCAGCTATCTATGTATAGTATATAAATAAATATTGCATAAATTATATAAAGTCCTAACAGGCGTAAGTGCTGCCATTAAGTGTATGTTCACATGGGTGAAATTGGGACGTATTTCGGCCCGTATTTCGCGTCGTACTGCGCTCAATACGGGCCGAGATACGTCCCAGTCATTACAGTAATCCACAGTTCTCATAGAGAACTATGGATTACGCCTCCTCTCCCTGCTCGGACAATACGCGTGGGGGGAGATAAGTGACATGTCAATTACAAGCGGCGAATACGCGCCGCTAGTAATTAATGTCCATGGGGCCGGCGGGTTGCCGCCACCCCCCTCCCCCTGCGGGAGGTGGCACGAGCTCCCAAAGTCCCGGCGTAATTGCGGGGCGTAACTACGCCCCACAATTATGCCGTGTGAACATAGCCTAAGAGTAGCCCCTTAAAGCCCCAGTAAGTTGGAACGAATGGTACAGTAAAGCTAGACTACAGACATTATGCTCTCCATTTAAGGCAATGTAGAACACTCCTCTAAATAAAGTATATTTTTAGGGTATTCCTTTCATTTATACCAGAGCTCAAAGTTCATGCCTTTCCCACTACTGTTGAAATTTCATGGAGACAACTCAATTCCCATGAAAACCGGATAATCATATGGAATAATGTATGCAGTGTTCTAGTAAAGGGGAAATGAAAAAACATGTTAAGATCTTAGGAATTTGTCGGAGTCACTAGCGTGTCAATGTATGCAGCGATACAGTGCCAGTAAGTCATCACAGGCAGCGCTCTCGCTCAACTACCTTATTTATCTTGAGTTTCTGCTGAGCCTCTGTCACCATGTCTTGACTGAACCCTTCGAGAAGTTTCTCAGGAGAAAAGTGTGGCAGATTTTGGCACAGTTTAGCAAGGACAAAGTCTCGGAGCCGGACAAAGTTCTCAGATGGATCTTCAGCTAGAAGGAGGAAAGAGGAGTGTTAGTTATTTTTGGTATGTAAATGACTATACATGTAAAGCCATAAAGCCAGATGACAAATTCTGTTACATGTTGGTAAGAGGCAGGAGATGGCATGTTCTATAGTTGTATGCTGGGTTATTTTCAAAAACTGGCATCGGGGAGGGCTGGAGCAGTTGTCCAAAGCTAACATTTAGGGCCACATGTATGAAAACGGTCTAGGTCTAAAATTCACTTTGTTGCCCATAGCAACCAATCAGAGTCCATAGCAACCAGAGTGCCTCTTTCATTTCATATAGTGCTCTGAAAAAATGAAAGGGTTGCTATGGGCAACAAAGTGAATTTAAGACCTAGACAGTTTTCATACATGTGGCCCTTAGCGCGACATGTATGGACGGGGCTGAGACAGTTTTCATACTTTGAGCCAAAAAGAATGTATGAACAGGTGCACTCCAAACTTTGGCGCCATAAGTGCCTTTGTAATGTGCAAAAGACACTTTTTAATATGCCAAAGATTTGGGGATGTTCTGGGGGGCATCGCACCACATTTGTAGGATTAGGCACATTTCTGAATATTTGACGCCAAACCGAGGAGCAGAAAAGTTAGAACAGCCAGACCAGGGTAAAGGTGGTGCCTGAGCCTGACGTGTGGTATTGGCTCTACACTGCCCTGTATCTATGACCTGCAGAAGAACAGCCAGAGCAGGTAAAGGTGGTGCCTGAGCCATACTTGTGGTATAGACTCTACACTGCCCTGTATGTATGACCTGCAGAAGAACAGCCAGACCAGGGTAAAGGTGGTGCCTGAGCCAGACTTGTGGTATTGGCTCTACACTGCATCTGTATGTATGACCTGCAGAAGTACAGCCAGACCACGGTAAAGGTGGTGCCTGAGCCAGACTTGTGGTATTGGCTCTACACTGCGCCTGTATGTATGACCTGCAGAAGAACAGCCAGACCAGGGTAAACGTGGTGCCTGAGCCAGACTTGTGGTATTGGCTCTACACTGCCCTGTATGTATGACCTGCAGAAGAACAGCCAGACCAGGGTAAAGGTGGTGCCTGAGCGAGACTTGTGGTATTGGCTCTACACTGCCCTGTATGTATGACCTGCAGAAGAACAGCCAGACCAGGGTAAAGGTGGTGCCTGAGCCAGACTTGTGGTATTGGCTCTACACTGCGCCTGTATGTATGACCTGCAGAAGAACAGCCAGACCAGGGTAAAGGTGGTGCCTGAGCCAGACTTGTTGTATTGGCTCTACACTGCCCTGTATGTATGAGCTGCAGAAGAACAGCCAGACCAGGGTAAAGGTGGTGCCTGAGCCAAACTTGTCGTATTGGCTCTACACTGCCCTGTATGTATGACCTGCAGAAGAAAAGGTTCATACATTGTGCCGCATTCTATATTACCTTTAAGGCCTCGTTCACACGGCTTATTTCGCCGCGGATTTGCCCGACGGATTGACGATCGTCAATCCGTCGGCAAATCAGTCAGAAATAAGTACCAGCCCATTTTCTATTGATTTCAATAGAAAATACGGCTAGTCGTTCACACGACGCGTATTTCCGTGCCGGATTGCCGCCGTGGATTGACGACGGCAATTCGGACGGAAAAACAATGTGCATGTCAATTATTTACGGATGGATTCACCACCTTCAATGATTGGAGATGGTGAATCCGTCGGGAAATCAGTTACAAATACGTGCCACACTTTAGGCCGTGTTCACATGGCTTATTCCCGACGGATTTGTGCGCTCACAAATCCGTCGTGAATAAGGGGCGGGATGGGGGCGGGGCCGGAGCGCGGCGGGGGCGCCGCTACCCGGCCCCATAGACCATGCATTATCTACGGCGCGTACGCGCCGTAAATAATGTGCATGTCACTTTCTCCCCCCGCGGCGGATTCGCCGAGCGGGGAGGAGCGACGGAATCCACTGTTCTCTATGAGAACAGTGGATTACCGTAATGACTCAGACGGATTGGCGCCGTACTGAAGCGCAAATCCGGCGCGCAGTACGGCGCCAATCCGCGGCAAAATAAGCCGTGTGAACGAGGCCTTTGTGGCACTTATTTGCAACTGATTTTCAACTGATTTCAGAACGTATTTACGATCGGCAATCCGATGTAAATACGTTCTGAAATAAGCCGTGTGAACATAGCCAAAGGGGTTGTCTCACTACAAGGATTGCTGCTTTTTATGTTAAAGATCTTGGAAAAACAAATCACTTTGCAATATATGTCCACTAACAGTGTTTTACCTATTCTTAGATATCCCCTCTTGTATGGGCTGCATCAGCTCCTCAGGTCACTATAGCTACAGACCTGTTTGGTCTCTCCTGATAGGCTGCCAGCACTGGTTGCTATAGCTACAGAGCTAGTGTCCTCAGCAGCTCGTCACTGCAGGCCAGCAGTAGCCAGTAAACACTAATAATTCAAAAATGAAACTGAGAAAAAAGGACTGAGGTAAGATAAATCACAGTAGTGAGACAACCCCTTTAAAGCTATTTAGAACTGGCCTGTCAGAGCCAGGTTTCATACATGTCGCCCTTAGATTCCAGTTGTTATTTCTTAGTAGCCCCTTGGGAAATAAAAGCAGCAACTATTCCATTTTCACTTGCACTAGCTTCATAGGTTGGCAAGATTTAGCACTAACTGTAAAGGTGGCTGTACACGTTAGATGAACATTGGCTGAGCCTCTTGATTTTAGCTATCTAATGGGGGTGTCCCAACTTTTCCCAGATGGCAAATGCTTGAAAGGTGTTGAGAATGTTATATTTCAACAGGTCCAACCCTATAGTCTCACAGGAGATAAGCCTATGCCAGAGGTCAGGCCAAGTGCATATGAGTGAGAGGGTCAGCAGGAGGAATAGCTGTATGAGCAGCTTAACCTTTATGCCACCGGAACCAATACAGAATCCCCTGCAGCAAAAAGAAGTCAGCGGGAACGATTTTTACTCGACATATTGAACAAACGTGGTAAGTAGTGTTGAGCGATTGCGTTGGCTATCGAGATCGAGCGATAGTCGATAGTCGGCCGCTATCGATAAGGTTTTTCGATAGTGAGCATCGATTATGCGCGATTACCATTAAAGTCTATGGGAGAGCAACAACACCTTCATTATTACACCCAAACAAGGCTGGAGAAGCTGAAATTAACATCCACAACAGTCAAATGGATACGTGCTACATCTTAGGCAACACACTTAGGTTATAAAAGTCACAGAACCTTTCAATTCACCTGTGGTGAATATAGAATTGCTGTTTTAAGATTTACGTGGATGCTGCGTCAATGAACAATGCTGGGTGCGCAAAAGTCAAAAAAACACGTATCTGTTATGTTTTCGTACGATACACGGTATTTTTGGCAACAAACAACCTGTGCTGACTACAAGATTGCTGGATTGTAATTTAACTGCAAGGTGGATATATCAACAGTCACAGGTGTAATGGGTAAAATTGAACACCTATCTGAAATGTATACTGATAATAAAAGTGGAGTTTTGCAGCTAACAAAGAGACCTGCAGTTACTAGAAATGATGTGTATCCAATATAAGTTCAGGCTGCCCAATATCCAGGAAATATTTCAATAGCAAACTGTTAATAATAAAGATATTCCACTACAATGTCTACACTAAGTCTTGGTGAACTTTATCCAGTGTTCTTTATAGATAGAGCTTGTCTGTGTTCGCGAATTTACAGCGGTAGATGCTGCTTTAAAATTCTCTAGCTAACTACATAAAATGTTCAAATCTCTAATCTAACTAAATTGGAAGGATCACAGCTAATAGTAGAGGTTTCTCTGTGCAGAAATAGACTAATTTCGCTGAGCTGTTTGGCCACAGGCAGAGTGCAGGTCCTATCCCTATGAGACGCTGAGAGACACTGAGGCTGAAACAGGAAGGGCTGTTCAATGTAAAACGAGGTCATGTGATTTTTTCCAGCAATCGCAACCATACACATCCAGTCATGACGTCGCACACACATCTCACCCTGCTCTATTCTGTAATCTGATTTGCTGGCCGCCAAAATTACAGGAAGCGCCGAAAAAGGCGCGATCTTAATAGATGATGCTCAGATTTTAACCTTAATTATCGCATGATCTGGAAATTTCGATCACCATAAAAACCTTGCCGATTTCAACTTTGTCGATAAAAATCGCTCAACACTAGTGGTAAGTAATAAAAGTAAAGCTATGGCTATGTCTCCACTGCACACAAAAATGTCAGTTTTTTTTCAGTGTTTTTAGTTTTTAAAAAAAAAAAAAAAAAAAAACGCTGAAAAAAAGCTCCCATAGTAAAAACGTTCCGCAGTCTCCATAGAGCGTCTTTTTTCTGCTCATTTTATTTGCTGGTCGTTTTTTGAAACATGTTGCAAAAAACAACAGAAAGGGCAGAAAATTTACTATTTGAATCTATGTAAAGCGGCGGACGGTTTTTTGCAATTTTTTTTTTTTTGCAGAAACACATAGCAAATTGTCTGGGACACACAGTAAATGATGCATAAAGCATGTACACCAGTATTTTGGCACACTTGCCATAGTAAATCTGCTCCACTGTACTAAATTAGGCAAAATAATAGATCAATGATCTACATATGCAAAATACTCCATAAGTTGCTATGAGCCTATACTATATGGGAGCACTTATGAAGTACTTAGGAGTCTTTATGGACTCCACCACTATACAGGATCTGTACAGACAACACTACCCAGAGAATGAGCCTGTGCACTGGAGGTAAATTCCATGATGCACAGTATAATCATGCCAAAGCTTAAATCAAAGATCTCATAAAATAAATGAAGGTTATTGCTACATTATCATTGTGTACAGCTGCTCATATTTGCGCTAAAGGCTTCATCTGCTGCCTTTGTTGCAGAAGGTCATATTTCATGGGGAGAACAGTGTGACATACAGTGCTATTTTTCTCGTGAAAATGATGGACACCACAATGGAACCCAACATATCCCTATTGTAAATGAACAGGAAATATTAGGTGCCGTCAGTGTGCAGTGTGTGACGGCTAGGGCACGCCTATGATAAATGGAGATAAGAACACAGATGTGAACAAGCCTAAACGGTCAGAGAAGTGGGTAACCCATGTTGTGGAACAGTGTGATTGGATCTATGGAAATAAATGCAGTCCTGAAAAAGGTACTACCAAAATCACACACAGAAGTGACAAACAGCAAAAAATGTAAACACTATGGACCACATGTAGGAAAACCATCTAGGTGAAAGACTTAGTTGCCCATAGCAACCAATCAGAGCTCCCCTTTAATTACATATACTGCTCTGAAAAAAAAAAAGAAAGAAAGGGAAGCTCTGATTGATTGCTATGGGCAACAAAGACAGACTTACACCTTGACTGTTTTCATACATGTGGATATATATATATATATATATATATATATAATATATATTATATATATATATATATATATATATATATAATATATTATATATATATATATATATATATTATATATATAACACCTGAGGAGGCACCATAGAGCGAGAAACACATTGTCCAGTGATATGCACCAATTCTCTAGTCCCGATCCAGTCTTAGCGCCACTTTATGCCTTTATTTTGTGTGCAATTCTAGCACTATTTCGTCTATATACAAATATACACACACACTCCAATATCAGTAGCACACTACTAGCACCAAAAAAAAACTATCAAAAAGGCACATAGGAATTTTTGGAAAAGTATTTCTGCTACTTAAAATACATGAAACATTTTTGAGGTTCCTAGCTCACTTTTTTTTAATCAAAAGTGCTTAAGGGTGCTTTTACACGGTGCGTTTTGATGCGTTTTTTCAATGCGTTTTTTGTGCAGGAAGGCACAGCAATTAATGCTGTACATTGCTGCACAAAAATCGCGGTAATTACCGCGATTTTTGCCGTGATTTTTGTGCAGCAATGTACAGCATTAATTGCTGTGCCTTTCTGCACAAAAAACGCATTAAAAAATGCACCAAAAACGCACCGTGTGAAAGCACCGTAAGCCCACCACCCAATCAGCAAGGTGACCTCAATACAGGTGGGAACCTACTCTATTGATACCTCTCTTGGTGCCTGTTTAGACCTCCATACTTCAGGGAGAGAAGACTCCAAGTTACTCTGCATTGATTTAAAAGCCTGTGCAGGTGGGTGGAGTGCAAGAAAGCCAAAGAGGGGGCAGTCAATTCCCCATACAAACAGTCCAGAAAACAATATTTGGTCTGCACATCCCAAAAAAAGACTTTTTGGGGAAAAAATTAGCATAGATATTGTATTGAGGTCGCCTTGCTGATTGGTAGGTGGGCTTAAGTAGTTTTGATCAAAAACGTGAACTAAGAACCTCAATATTTTATGTATTTGATAGTTTTTTTAGTGCTAGTACTGTGCTACTGATATTGGATTGTGTTTGTATGTTGCTGCCACACCAGTGTACACCTATGCTCATTTTTTTTTTTTAAAAAGGCGTTTTTTTTTTAAACTATTATATATATATACACACACACATATATATATATATATATATACACACACACATATATGTATGCATACATATATACACACACATATATATATATATATACACACACAGTCATATGAAAAAGTTTGGGCACCCCTATTAATCTTAATCATTTTTAGTTCTAAATATTTGGGTATTTGCAACAGCCATTTCAATTTGATATATCTAATAACTGATGGACACAGTAATATTTCCGGATTGAAATGAGGTTTATTGTACTAACACAAAATGTGCAATATGTATTAAACCAAAATTTGACCGGTGCAAAAGTATGGGCACCCCAACAGAAAAGTGACATTAATATTTAGTAGATCCTCCTTTGCAAAAATAACAGCCTCTAGTCGCTTCCTGTAGCTTTTAATCAGTTCCTGGATCCTGGATGAAGGTATTTTTGACCATTCCTCTTTACAAAACAATTCAAGTTCAGTTAAGTTTGATGGTCGCCGAGCATGGACAGCCCGCTTCAAAGTATCCCACAGATGTTCAATGATATTCAGGTCTGGGGACTGGGATGGCCATTCCAGAACATTGTAATTGTTCCTCTGCATGAATGCCTGAGTAGATTTGGAGCTGTGTTTGGGATCATTGTCTTGCTGAAATATCCATCCCGGCGTAACTTCAAATTCATCACTGATTCTTGTACATTATTCTGAAGAATCTGCTGATACTGAGTTGAATCCATGCGACCCTCAACTTTAACAAGGTTCCCGGTGCCGGCATTGGCCACACAGCCCCAAAGCATGATGGAACCTTCACCAAATTTTTACAGTGGGTAGCAAGTGTTTTTCTTGGAATGCTGTGTTTTTGGGACGCCATGCATAACGCCTTTTTGTATGACCAAACAACTCAATCTTTGTTTCATCAGTCCACAGGACCTTCTTCCAAAATGAAGCTGGCTTGTCCAAATGTGCTTTTACATACCTCAGGCGACTCTGTTTGTGGCGTGCTTTCAGAAACGGCTTCTTTCGCATCACTCTCCCATACAGCTTCTCCTTGTGCAAAGTGTGCTGTATTGTTGACCGATGCACAGTGACACCATCTGCAGCAAGATGATGCTGCAGCTCTTTGGAGGTGGTCTGTGGATTGTCCTTGACTGTTCTCACCATTCTTCTTCTCTGCCTTTCTGATATTTTTCTTGGCCTGCCACTTCTGGACTTAACAAGAACTGTCCCTGTGGTCTTCCATTTCCTTACTATGTTCCTCACAGTGGAAACTGACAGGTTACATCTCTGAGACAACTTTTTGTATCCTTCCCCTGAACAACTATGTTGAACAATCTTTGTTTTCAGATCATTTGAGAGTTGTTTTGAGGAGCTCATGATGCCACTCTTCAAATAGGAGAACAACTTGCAATTGGCCACCTTAAATACCTTTTCTCATCATTGGATACACCTGGCTATGAAGTTCAAAGCTCAGTGAGGTTACAAAACCAATGTTGTGCTTCAGAAAGTCAGTAAAAAGTAGTTAGGAGTATTCAAATCAATAAAATGATAGGGGAACACACATTTTTGCACCAGTCAAAATTTGGTTTAATGCATATTGCACATTTTGTGTTAGTACAATAAACCTCATTTCAATCCGGAAATATTACTGTGTCCATCAGTTATTAGATATATCAAATTGAAATGGCTGTTGCAAACACCCAAATATTTATAACTAAAAATTATTAAGATTAATAGGGGTGCCCAAACTTTTTCATATGACTGTATATACACACACACGTGTATATATAACGTGTGGGTGTGTATGTAAATATATATATATATATATATATATATATATATATATATATATATATATATATATATAATATGTGTGTGTGTGTGTGTGTGGTGTGTGTGTGTGTGTGTGTGTGTATAGAGACGAAATAGTGCTAGAATATATATGTACATACTGTGTGTGTGTAATATATATATATATATATATATATATATATACATATACATATACACATACACACACACACACACACACACACACATTATATATACAGATATACTTTCATGTTAATTTCTGTACTACCTCAATTTTTTTTTACATTTTACCTATTACTAGATAACAACACTATATAAAATGTAGCTAGATTCAAAACTCGATGGTAATACATTTATTACATGGCATGGTATCTTCTTATAAGATAATATAACATTTTGTTGAGATTTTGATAAGGATGGGACAAAACATGCTACACATTACCTACATTATTAAGTAGCTACGAAAAAAAGCTTTTCAATCCCAGGCATGAAAGCAGCTGCCTGGGAAAACCAGCCTGGCTACCATTATCCATAGTCATTAGCCACTCCATTGTACTGTAAGCACATAACTACCCAGCATTTCAAAGAAAAGGAAACAAAAAGATTTAATTGTTCAGAGAACCCTTTACCCTTTTCCTGCCAAAGTATTCAGCCGATCAGAGAATTATCAGCTCATAAACCGCAGACGGCAAACCTTTAACATTAACATGGTTCAGTTCATGGCAAGTAAAACATCTCTACCACATGCAAAACAAAGAAATGTCATTGATGAACACAAGTAAAAATTCACTCTATGGATTCTAAAATTAAATTTGTGTTAAAAAAAGGAAAGCACAACACTAAACACAGGTTCTGAAGCCAACCTGGACACTAAGCGAGAACCACTGCAATCATTTCAAAACCTTTAAAGGGTTGTGCAAGAAATTAGATAAATATGGCTGCTTTCTTCAAGAAACAGTGACACTGATATCCATGAACCCTGTCTGGTTTTGCTGAATGGAGCTTAGCTAAGAGAGGGGAACATCTCTCCTCGGGGAGAGCACCACATAGGTGTGTAGAGTTTTGAATTGTCTTTTTGCCCTCCACTAAGCATCTGCATATCACAAGGCATTATGGGAAAGGAGCTGAGAAGCTGGAGCGCCCTCTATTGGATGTAACAAATCTTCAATTTGCTTCCGACTCACTGAATCGTTAGAGAACAAAAGATGAGCGGCAAAACCCAGAAACAGCTGTCTGCAGATGTGTGATACTGGCTTGGCTAATATCCCTTTCTGCTCTCTAAAGATTCAGTGAGTCAGAGGCAAATGGAGGATTTGTTATATCCAATAGAGGGCGCTTGAGCTTCTCAGCTCCTTTCCCATAATGCCTTGTGATATGCAGATGCTTAGTGGAGGGCAAAAAGGCAATACAAAACTCCACACGCCTATATAGTGCTCTCCCCAAGAAGAAATATTCCCCTTTCTGAGCCCCTCACTACCTCCCAGCCAGCCATGTAACGCTCTGCACTGATGAGGGGCAAAACCCCGAAACAGCTGGCGGCAGATGAGTGATACTGGCTCAGCTAATATCCCTTTTTGCTCTCTAAAGATTCAGTGAGTCGGAAGCAAATTGAGGATTTGTTACATCCAATAGAGGTTGCTTGAGCTTCTCAGCTCGTTTCTTATAATGCCTTGTGGAGCTTAGCTACAAACAGTATATGGACAAGATGCTTACGTTCCTGTAAGCAAGCAGCCATGTTGTATTAGTCTCTCACACAAACCATTTAAAGCAGGGGTGTCAAACTGCGGCCCTCCAGCTGTTGGGAAACAACTCCCATCATGCCCACTGTTATAGATTATACAAATGCATGATGGGAGTTGTAGTTTCCCAACAGCTGGAGGGCCGCAGTTTGACACCCGTGATTTAAAGCTTTATTCACATCACATGACGAAACTACAAAAGAAACTGATAGATCTAGTAGTTCATCAATTTACCCATCCAAAGATGGAGCAGAATAATCAAATCGATAAACATAGATGTGAAAAGTATTATACAGGGTGTGAATGGCAGAATTTTTCTAAAAACAGTAAACCTGTCCATAGGTTGTGTGTGGCATTGCAGCTCAGGCTCATTTACTTTAATGGAGAGGACTAAAATACCAGACACAACCCTTGGACAGTGAAAAAAGCAAAACAATGGAGGTATATGGGAAAAAAAATGCTACTAACTGCCTTAAAAAAATGCTAATGACCCCAAAACACAGCTTTAGTCCAATAAAGGACAAAATGGTGGTGCAGGAGGCTTGCATAGGTTGCATATTTTTATGATTTTATGATTTATCCTTCTGAAAACACATCTATATTGCTCAAGGCAAGGACCTCCAGGGTAATATTTTCAGAAATATTACCTGTTCCACGAGCCACACCAGAGAGGCAGCGGGAGATTAGAGAAGTGAATAAGTAGCTCAAAAATTGGTGTAGGAAAAGAGGGATTTGGGTTTTTAAAAAATGGGATGACTTCTGTCTTGACTACAGGCTTTTTGGTAGGGATGGGCTGCACCTAAATGGGGAGGGTGCAGCTGTATTGGGGGACAATATGGCTAGGAAGCTGGAGGAATATTTAAACTGGGGGACTGGGGGGGGGTCCTACACTTATAGCATGCAAGATAGTGAAGTTGTGAGTGGGGATTTAGGAAAAAAAAGGGGGTTTGGGGGGAGGGGGGGGGGTGTAGAATAGATAAAAAAAAAATGGGGAAAAAAAGGAAAAAAGTAAAAAAAATTCTAAAAATTCCTTGCTGCCCAAAATGCCGGGGAGTCTGACCAACAAAAAAAATTAAAATGGAAGTATTTTTGGCTGAGGAAAAATATGCATAGGGGGGAAAAAACGGAGACATGGCTGGCGGAGTTGACTGGGGGGTTTAAATTGAAAGGGTTTACAGTCCTTTTTTGGGAAAGTGACCTTTAAAAAAAGGGAAAAGGGGGGAGGGGTTTTTTTTGTTTTAAAAAATTTTAAAACACAGCGGGAAGATTTAGGTAACAGGTAATGAACTTGGGGGAATCATTATGGGAAAATATCATGGGGGTAAAAACAGTAATATAATTTAATAGGAGTTGTTGGGCCCCCCAAATATAACGAACCCATAAAAGATATGCTCCTCGGGGCAAAATTGATGAAGTTAATCAGAATGTTTTTTATTTGGGCGACTTTAACCCCCCCAGAATAAATTGGGAATCAAAAACCTGTAGCCTCACAAAGGAAAAATGTTTTTTTTTTATAACTAAAGATAATTCCCTTTTTCCCCAAAATTGGTCGGGAAAAGACTAAAAAAAAAAGGGCCCCTTTTTCCCTTTAATTTTGGGAAAAAATAGACCGGGACGGGGGAAAAACCAAAGGTTCGGGTTTAAAGGGGGACCTGGGGGAATATTGGACCATAATTTTAATAAATTTTCCCTTTATCCTTCAATGGGGCCCTTTTTGTCATGGAGCCAAAAAACCCCTGAATTTGGGGAAAGGTTTAATTTTTTTTCCCTTTGTTTTGAGGGGGCCCAAAACCCTTTTTATAAAAGGTGTTTAAAAATAGCAGAACAAAAAATAAATGGGGGATCCCTTTTAAAAAAAATCCCAGGCGCCCCCCGGGGAGAAGGGCATACCCTTTTGGTAAAAAAAATAATTAGAAACAGGAAAAGCCCTTTGGATCAAAAAGATTTGGAAAGGGGCAATAAAATAACAAAAAAGAAAGCGTTTTTAGCTTTTCTAAAAAAAATGGGAAAAGTTTAAGGGCAAAAAAAGTATAAAGGAAAAAAAAAAAAATATGAAAAAAAAAAAATTTTAAGGGCAGGGAAAGTGGAGACAGAAAGACGTAAATTTCCATAGAAAGTGAAAGTAAACCCCCCAAAAAATTTTTTTTAAATATATAAAGAGTAAAAAGATTAAAAAATTTAAAAAGTTTTGGCCCTTAAAAAGTTCAGAGGGAGAGATATTTGAGGGGGGGTGAGAAAAAAAAACTTTAAAAAAAATTTTTAAACAATTTTTTTCTTTTAAAAATTTTTTTTTGTTAAACCGGGGAGGATGAAAAGGGTCCTTTTCCTTTTTTTGATGGAGGCAAAAAGGGAAAAAAGGAAATTTAAAAATTTCCCCTTTTTTAAAAAAGGCCCTTTTTGGTCTAACCAGGAAGAAATGCGCTCCCCCTTGGAAGCTTAAAATAGACAATTTCCCCCGGCCCCAAAAGGTTTTTACACCCGCGTGTCCTAAGGGAAATAAGTTATGTGTTGATGGCCCAAAATTCTTAAATTTTTTGGGCTTATAATAAAGGGGGATGTCCCCCAAAAAGGGTTGGCGCCTAGCAAATGTGGGGGGCCAATATTCAAAAAAAAAGTCAAAAAAGTGATCCAAAGGAAAATTTAGGCGGTAGCTTTTTAAACCCCTTTTTAGGTAAAAAATTTAAGGTTTTTTTCAGAGAGCCCATCCTGGAGTATCTCATTGGGGAAAAATTTAAAAGTATAAGCCTTTCCCGCCCTGGGTTTAGGAAAGGGTCGGTCTGTCAGACTAATCTCAGCTTCTATGAGGAGGGTTTGTTCTTGCCCGGATCGGGGGTGGGGGACATTGGGGTGTCAAAATTTGGGGAAATTTTTTTAAAGCATTTTTTATGGTGCCACCCAAAAAAGGTTTTGGGAAGTAAAAAAAGGGAAAGGTTGGATGGGGGAAATGTGTGAAGTGGGTAAAGCAATGGTCACTGGGTAGGGAAAAAAAAAGGGTGGTAAAATTTAAAGGTGCTACTCAGGGCTGGATTAAATCAAATTTAAAAAGGGGCCCGCTACCCAAAAAATTTTCAGCTGGTCTTTGGGGGAAAATCTGCACGGGTTTCCCATTTTTGGAGTCGAAGATGTAGGTAGTGTAATAACTGGAGAAGAAAACCCGACGCGATATTTTACCAGGTCAAAATGGGTTTAAAATTTTTTAAAAACCTTTTTTTGTGGGACATCTTTAAAAAAACCGCATAACCACAGCCTCCGTGGGTCCCAAAAGGAAAGGTTTTTGTTTAGCGTTTCAGGTGAAAAATAAAAGCACCTTTTAAACAAAAAGTGTAGGGGCCATACATACAAACCCCTCCTTTTAAATTTCCTTTAAAAAAAAAATTAAAAATTTTTTAAAAAAGGTGGTCTTTCCTGGAACCCGTTTGCCGGCATTCCCGGTTTTGTTTTGGGCCCCTCGACTTCGGTCGGGAACAAAACCGGGGTTTTGACCCCAAAAAAAAATTTAGCAAGGCATAAAAGGAAAAAAAGTTGCAAGGGTTTGGGATGGCAAAAAAATGCAAAGTCATTTCCCGTTATGTGTGCCCCTCCCAAATTTCCCGGGCCCGGAAACAAACCGGATTTTGACGAAATATTGAGCAAAGCACAAAAATAACAAAAAAAATTTTAAGTTTGGGGTTCCCGGCAAAAAAATGCACCTCCCCAGGGTGTATGGGCGTATGATGTCCCCAAAAAAAGGGTCTTTAACAAATTTTTAATATTTTGACCTGGTGAATTTTCCTGTTCCGGGATTCTTTTTCCAGTTATTACAAATTTCTCAGACTGGATCCCCTGTTACTTGGGGGGGGGGGGGGTTTTCCACAGGGCTCAGTATTCGGCCCCTTTTTCTTTAATATTTTTATAAATAATTTCCATGAATTTTCCCCAGTAGAAAATCGATCTTTGCAGATGTTTCTAAACTTGGGAAAGGAAAAACCCCAATAGGGGGATAATTTTGTTATTTCAAAGGGATCTGGATAGGTTTTGGCCTGGGGGAAGAAATGGCAAAAATGAATAAAACTGACAAATTTCAAGGTGATTTTCAATGGGGGAGGAAAAAAACCATTCATGATTTCTGTTAAAGGAAAAAAATGGGTTAAAAATGACATTTAAAAGGACTTGGGAAAACCCGGTGGACAGTAAAAAATTTTTGTAAAAACCAGTTTAGGCAGCAGTTCCAAAGGGGAAAAAAGGATTTATTTGGGTTGTAAATTTTAAAAGGGGCATAAAAGGGGACATGATGGGAAATTATTCTCCCACTATACAAGTCCTGGTTAGAACCCCACATGGAATATTGTGTTTCAGTTTTTGGGACCAGTTCACAGGGAAAAACATTGCAGACCTTTAAAAAAAGGGACAAAGGCGGGGGAACCCAAAAAAATAAAAAAAGGGCCGGGGAAATCAAAACCCCGAAAATTAGCAAGATTAGGGTATTTAGTTTAAGGGAAAAAACCCCGGGTTCGGGGGGGGACAAATTTAAAAATGTTTTTTAAAAATATTAAAGGTCCCAAAATAGAGATCTTTTCCCCAAAATTATTTATACCCCGGACTGTATCTAGAACAAAAAGGGGGATCCTTTTTCTTCTTGAGGAAAGAAAGTTTCTACCTAAAAAATAGGGAAAGGGGTTTTTTTGTTAGAGGAAAGGGGGAAATTTTGGAACTCTCTGCCCGAGGAAAAATTTTTATTTCGAAAATTTACTAACAAATTTTAAGGGCTTGGGTTTCATTTCTGGAGGTGAAATTTAACAAGTTATTTGTGCCCCGGATTTGGGAGGGAAAGGGTTTTTGGGGGTTTTTTTTTTTCATTTCTAGTGTAATAATTTAAAAAATTATAGTGACCAGGATTTGGAGGGGGTCGTTGAACGGTATTTTTTCGGGTTTTCCCGGGTTGGAGTCAGGAAGGGGTTTTTTTTCCCCAACCCTGAGGACAATTGGCTTTTACCCCATTGGGGTTTTGCCTTCATTTTGGGGTCAACCCCTTTAGCCACAAAAGGGTGAAATGGATTGGGGCGGGATTTTTTTCGGCCGGAAAAACTTTGTAACTTAAAACTCCAAATGATCTTTTGTGGTTGACAACCATTTGCATGTTTCGGGGGGAACCCAAAGGGAAACTCAGGGGGAGAATTCTCTAAAGTCACAAATGGTCAAAAGAGGGAATTTTTTCCCGCAAAATAAATTACCTTTTTTGCGCTTTGAATAAACCTTTTGGGCTTTTCCCAAAAAATAGGAGCTTAAAATGATTATTTAAAAGTCATCCGTTTGGGGCCACATGTGCGCCATATTAGGGAAGTGAATACCCTATCATTTTATTGCATATTTTCCAACTCCAAGCTGTATAAACTTAAATGCTTATTGGATTAAAGTCTATCAGGTGGTGTGTGTGTGTGTAATGAGGGGAGGTGTGGCCTAGGAGTAAACATCTAATAAGTGTGCTTTTTTATTGGGCAGCTTCCTAGAATAAATCCTACAAACGGGCAATTATACTTTGCCCAATGGCCTAAAAAGGGATTTAAATGGCTCTTTAACATTAAAAACTGTAAAGTCTTTCAGAGGAATGCAGCCCTCTTGAAATTGCTACGATATTGGGGCGTGATCACAGAACCATCAAATGTTTTGTTGCAAAAAGTCAATAGGGTCACGAGAAAAGTGTTGAAAAAAAAAAATAGACAAATTGACTGCTAATGATTTGATTCAGTGTCTCAAACTCCACAGCTTCCTCTTGACCTCTTTCTGTTGGGATCCCCCAGGAATGAGTCCTGGGCCCACAACTCTTCTCCCGCTATACTCCTGGCGAACTCATAGCATCACATGGCTTCCAGTGCCACTTGTATGCTGACAACACTCAAATTTCCATCCTTGACCCAGATGTCAACTCCCTGCTTTCTAGGATCCCAGAATGTCCATCATCCTTCGCCTCCTGCTGACAAACTCAATATGGAGAAAACTGAGTTCATCATCTTTCTCCTCCTCTTCATCTGACCCACCTATCACAGTCAATGGCTCCACATTCTCCCCAGTCCCACAAATCTGCTGCCTTGGGATAATCCTTGACTCTGCCCTGTCCTTCAAATCACACATCCAAGCCCTGACCACCTCCTGCTGTCTTCCCGAATCCGCTCCTTTCTTGACTTTGACTCCACAAAATTACTAGTTCATGCCCTCATCATCTCACACCTGGATTACTGCAACACTCGTTCTGGGGCCTCCATTCTAGTACTCTTGCTCCCCTCCAATCCATCCTGAACTCTGGTGCCCGTCTTATCCACCTCTTCCCTCGGTACTCCTCTGCCTCTCCCCTCTGCCAATCCCTCCACTGGCTACTTATAAGCCAGAGAATTCAGTTCCAGCTGTTAACAATGATATAAGACTCTCAATCACCTGTCCCCCGCTTACATCTCTGGACTAATCTCACGATACACCCCTCCCCCCACCCCCCCATCTCCGCTCCTCACAGGACCTTTTTTCTCTGCTCTCCTCTTGCCAGCCTCTTACACAACCGTCTCCAAGACTTCTCCCGTGCTTCCCCCATACTCTGGAACTCCCCTCCACAACACAGACTCTCTCCGCCACCTTTACTAGTTTCAATTGCAACGTCTCCCTCCAGGATAGCATACAACCTTACAATAACCCTGCTGCCACCTCACCTTCTGTCTTCCCTTTCTTCATTATAGATTGTAAGCGAAATGCGCGCCAAAATAAGCCGTGTGAACATACCCTAAGGGGGATATGTATAAAAACGGTCTAGGTGTAAGACTTTGTTTCCCATAGCAACCAATGAGAGCTCCTCTTTCATTTCATAAAGTGCTCTGGAAAAATGAAAGGGGAGCTCTGATTGGTTGCTATGGGCAACAAGAAAAGTCTTAGACCAAGACAGTTTTCATACATGTGGCTCTAAGGCAATGTTCACACGGCTTATTTTGGGACGTATTTCAGCCCGTAATTCGCGCCGTACTGCGCGAATTAGGGGCTGAAATATGTCCCAGTCACTACGGTAATCCATAGTTCTCATAGAGAACTATGGATCAAACCTCCCCTCCCTGCTCGCACAATACGGCGAGCGGGGAGAGAAGTGACATGTCAATTATTCACGGTGTATACGCGCCGTGGAATATGAATGTCTATAGGGCCGGGGGCTGCACGCCCCCCCCTCCGCCAGCACACACAACGTAATTGCGGGTGAAATACATCCCACAATTACGCCGTGAATAAGCCGTGTTAACATGGCCTAAGAGTTACCCGATAATTGTGCACACAGATTTTTCCTAAAAAAAAAAAAAAGCAAAACCTCAGTTTTACTTCCTTAAATGTTTAGGTTTGAAGTGTGTTAACATGTTGGATTGAATGACAGCACTGTAGTTGTTCAGTAATAAAATTGGTTCTTAAAAATACAATTTGCCCAATAATTGAGCACAAAGTGTAAACTTGATCATCTTTAAATCAAGAAGGATCCGCTCTATGACTCCTTGGTGAAAATCACCCTTCTTGATCAGCCAGCCAAAAGCAAAGCATATGGCATACCCTAACTTGGTGTACTTGTGTCTGTTGGCTTAGTGCTAAAAGGACATAAAATAAATGCCCTAATTTAAAGACATACACTACTCACATAAAGTTAGGGATATCTGGCTTTTGGCTGAAATTTCAGGATGAACATAACATCTTGACATTTTTTTTAAATAAATCAAATGAGCCCATCTCTTAACTCTAGAACGCACATGTCCAGCTGTTCAGTGTTTCAGTACTTTTTGAATAACTTGCTGATCTCTAAGGCTATGTTCACATGGCTTAATTGCTGCCATTACTTGCGGCGCGTAAGCGCCGTGAATAAATGACATGCCACTTATCTCCCCGCTCCTACAATACGATCGTATTGTACGCCCAGGGAGAGGAGGCGTATTCCATAGTTCTCTATGAGAACTGTGGATTACCGTAATGACTAAATACACGTCGAAATGCGCACCAATTTAAGCTGTGTGAACATACCCTTACAAGGAGCTTAGTGGCAAAATTATATAGGGGATCAATTTGAATTGAGATTTAAACAATTCTCCTCATCATGCTGTTCACATTTTTAAATCATGAGACCAAGACAATATCTTACGATTGATCAACAGCACCTCGCCATTGTGAGGCTTTAAGCAGGATGCTCTCAGATGGAAGTGGCCACTGAGCTTAGAGTGTCATCAGCAGGTTGTAAGGGTATGTTCACACAGCTTGTTGGATCCGTTTTTAGATGTGTGTTTGGATCCTTGTTTCGGACCCTAAACGGAATCAAACACGCATCTAACAATGAGCAGTGTGATTTACATTGCTTTCAACGCATTGGCGTTCAGACAATACGCGTTTTCCATGCATCTTTCTGATGAGTCTTTGGGATCCAAAGATTTTGCATCAATTCTTGATCCATTTGATGTAGCAAGCACCCTATTTAAAACTATAGGGTATGTTCCTGCTGCAGCAAAAACGCATTCAAACACTCACCTGCGTGTTGGATGCGTTTTACACAGTGCTTTTGAATGCCTTTTTCGGATCAAAACCGTATCCAAAAACGCCGGTAAACCCTACCCTTACTTCACCGTCTTATTTAAACTGTTTTTACAACTCTCCCTGAAATACTCTGACATTAATCATTTGGTCGTCCACAATTCATTTGAAGCCCCAACAAATAAGCAGTATGTGTGAATCCTTGGTAAGGTGTTGTTTCCCCCTCCCTCATGGGAACAAAATAGCGGTAATAAATGAGGAGTTTGATTCAAACCCAAAAATTAACCCTAAATTTACTGGTTTTGTCAGGGCCAATCGTGGGGGAAATTTGCCTAAGCCTTAAGTCGCAAGTTTTTTGAAAAAGTATAAACATTGGAATTAACCAGGGGTGCTTCAAAGTGAAGAATGGCAAGGGTACTTTTTTTTTTTTTTTTTAAAGAAATCTTACATACATCGTGAAATTTCAACCAAAAGCTAAATATCCCTAAATTTTTGAGTAGTGTATGTGTCTGTGGCGGACCCTCTTTATAGAAGACTCACAAGCAGCAAATCTATTGCAGACATTTCTGCGACTGTCCCTTTCGGTCTAAGGGGCCATTCACACTGCGTTTTTGGATCCATGTTGGTTCCGAAAATCGCATCCAAAAACGTATTGACGATTGGATCCTAAATGGATCCAACACGTATCCAATACGCAGCTGCGTGTCTGGATGCAGCAGGGTCGTAGTCTGTAGTTTAAAATAGGACTCCTGCATGTCAATTCTTGGGACGGATCCAAAAGACGCAATGAGACACACACCGGCGATCACTCGTGTGAACGCTGATGCATGGTTCATATTAAAAGCAATGTAAATCACACTGCTCATTATTAGATATGTGTTTGGGGTCCGACAGATGGATCCAAACACGCACCTAAATGCGTATGTTTACATGGACTCAACACGCCGTCTGAACATCCCCTAATTGTGGCTTGCAGGCGTCCATGTGCCTGCAGCTAAAACAACCACATTCACATGTATGGAACAGATTTTTGGTAGAAGGGAATTCCTGCAACAAATTATTCAGTTAAATTCAAGGCTGCCAAAAATCTGTAAAATGGAAAACATCTCACTGTATATCAAAATTGAAGTCTATGACATTTTTATTTTAGTGCAGGACATTGTGATTGTAATTACCATTTTACACTTCATAGTTAATGCCTGTAATGTGTCTTGATCAATATATTGATCGACACACAATTATTACGACCAATTAATCCATAACTCAAGGGGGTGCCGAGTCTTATTTAGGACGCGATCAGTAATAAACTGAACTTCAGGTATTAACCCAATTGAACTGATGAGGGCCAAAAATCCAGAAAAACGGTTGTCTACAGATGGGCGACTCTTCATTTTGGTTTAAATACTATGAGATTTCTTCCTTCTGATGAAGAGCGAATCTGCATCATTATATTTTGGTAAGATTGTCCAGAAAAAATAAAATAAAATATGCACAGATGGCCTTTTTATATATATATATATATATATATATGCACACAAAATTGTAATCTTACACTATCACTAAGCTGCGATACCACATTTTATTTCTGTGGTTATGCATATGTTTTAGTATTTATGTACTGCCTAATGTACTTCCTATCAATACTTGGAATAATGTAAGTGATACACATTCCTGTATCACTTGCATTATTCCAAGTAGTGATAGGAAGTACATTAGGTTGTCTCTATCAGTGAGAAAAAGAAAAAAAAAATTCTATACATATATAAAGCTACACATTTGGAGCTTGCATTTCCAAACCCATGCAATCTCCCCTTTTGGGCACACAGAAAATATGTAATAAACACTTAAGTAGCACTTAAAATGTGCATAAAAATAGCTCATGCATGTTAATCACTTCAAAAATTCTACCTCTGCAACAAAGCAAAAGCAGATCCGCAAAGTGTTTTCTTTCATGTTCTCCTACCCTACACTTACAGCTGACGGCCAAGGTGCAAGAAGTCTGGGCACTGCCCACTTTGTAAAGTATAGTGAAGCGTACAGCCGCAGAACCACATTCAAACAAGCCTCTTTAAAAGGAAAGGGGAAGGATTTGAAGAGCCGACACGGATTGTACTGCTCGGGGTGGGAGTCTGAGGGGTGAGGGGGGGGGGGGGGGTGAGGGGGGGGGGGGAGGAAGACAGGCAGTTGTTTGCAGAGAAACAAGCTTTCCTCCTAAAATATATTCACTTTTACAAAAAAAAAAAGTGTTTTGCATCAATTGTCATGTGTATACCACCACATCTCATAATTACGACAGATGAAAAATGTATACCATCAATTCTGCATAACGTCTGTGTCCGACCAGAGCTATTTGTTTCCCTGAATAATCCATATTAGGGTCTATTCATAGACAGACATGGTACAAGCTGTTCTGGCACATTATTCCTGCGGTCTGGCAATGCTTTGCTTTACCTAGAGGAGATTTGCAGAACAATTTAGTTTAAAGAGTAAAAGTATCACAGTTTCTTGGAAGAAAGAAAAAACTTGTATCGCTTATATTTTTGGCCTTACAGAGAAAAGACTGGGCACATCTTAACAGGGCAAGATCCCCTTTATGACCCAGAGCACCTGCTTTGGCAGACTTTCTACAATTAGATATTATGACCATTGCTGCTGTGCTTGTGGGGTGATAGGCCTGGTAGCAGTGGTGCTGTTGGGCCACTGGGTTGTGCCCTTCGCTGGTGTGGTTGTTGCTGCGGTGGTGGCCGCCATGCAGTGCTACATCCATTAGTGTAGGGACCCACTTTAAAGAGGTCGCCGTGAAGTGGCAAGTGGGCCTCTACTGTTTCATCAAAAACGATATTAAGAACTTCCTGTTCATTGTTACAATTTTTGCTGAGAAGCATTAGATCAGCGTATATTTTGAGGATGTGCGGTCCAAAAATCTCTCTCCCTCCTACTATATATTACACGCTCCTACTATATATTACACGCTCACCTATGTATTTGAATAGCACCACATGCTCCACATTGACTGTAAGGGTATGTTCACACGGTGTGTTGGGTCGCTTTTAGATGCGTGTTTGGGTCCGTCTAACAATGAGCAGTGTGATTTTACACTACTCGCAATGTAAAACACGTATCGGCGTTCAGACGAGTGATGGCCGATGCCTGTCTCACTGCGTTTTTCAGATCCGTTCCAAGAATTGCATGTTGACAGTGCGTTTTTGGATGTGATTTTTGGATCCAAAATTGTATCCAAAAACGCCATGTGAACATACCATAAAAAGTAAGGGAGCCAGCAGCTCCCCTCTTGGACAACAGCAGATTACCAGGGGTATCAGTGGCCAGACCCAAAGTTATCAGCTGATTGCTTACTTTGGAGAAGGGGTTACCCAATTCCTGCCCTTCAGAACTGATTTAGTATTGCAGCTATTAGGAGAAATTCCAATAACATGTAAGAAAACATAATACCTCATCACAAAATATTCGTCATTCTTCTGACTACCCCCCATTTTAGGCAGGCTGTAGTATTTTTTTTAAATGTAAAGGGCGAGTCAAAAGCCCCAGGACACCCCTTTAATGTTGGAAACAAAAGAAAAAATGACATATCAGAATACCCCAGCAAGTAATGGGGATGGGCCCACTTTTAGCTA